>CAUYQU010070405.1:0-76266 GCA_963574635.1 Cheracebus regulus | reverse complement strand
ATTCTGAAGGCCTGACCATAGGCAATTACAAAGGCTTTACCTGGCAGGCCTCATGGGGGAAACCTGCCCCTCCCCAGACTTGGTGCAGAGCTGGCACACTGCCGTTTTTAAGGAGAGTCATAGGCCCTCAGGCCCACTGTGCTCTGTGTTATTTGTATTTCTGGTGCAGGTGTCTTCAGTTCCTAGGTCTCTTTCTATGTGAGGCTGTGGGCCAAGGTCCTCTTCAGGTGCCTCTGCTGAGGCTGGGATGGAGTGGGAAGGAGGGGAATCTTGAAGACACTTTTTCCCCACTCTCAGTGCTCAGTACTTTTTGTCTCCTAGCTCTTCCCCTCATCTTACCCCAACCCAGAATCTATAAAACTGAAAAGCCTTTGTTGTTGTTGTTTAGGGTTCTCTCAAAAGGTGGGCTGAGCTGAACTCCATGTCTGTGCTGATCTACTGACCCTCAATGGCTGTGCTATTCCTGGGGGAAAATGGAAGGGGCGGGGGGTGAGGTGAGGGAGGTGGCGAATTCTTTTAGACTCTTCCTTATACCATCATAGTGAGTGATCAACAGCTTAACGCTTTCATTTTTGGCTTGTTGCTAATCAGGTACTCCAATGCCTGACAGCTCAGCTGTCTCTAGCCCTGCTAAGCTCCTGACAGCTAGGTCCTGTTCAGTTTATCAACAAATTAGATTTTCAATACATTCACATTTCTCCAACCCCCTGGTTGCCACCTAACTAAAGCCACCACTACTCCTGAACCAGACTATTGCTCCAACTTTCTACCAAGTCTCCAGGATTTGCCTATTGCTCCCTTCCAAGCCATTCAGTATAATGGAGCCAGAGTAATCCTTAATTTTTTTTTTTTTTAAATTATCTTCACTCTCCTGCCTAAAAGTCTCTTATGGCTCCCTTTTGCACTTAGAATTAGGTAAGTCCTTACCTTTATGACACTCCGAATTATCTAGCCTATGAGTTGGGCTCTATCTTTTCAGAGTGTCTTCTCTCTCCTTCAACCACTGTACTCTTACCACATTGTCTTTCTTAGATGGCAATAACCTCTTCCCACCTCAAAACCTTCAGATATTTGGCCAGTGACATGCTGAGGGCTGGAGGAGCAGTCAGCCTGGACAGATGGGGGTATTTTATCACTGACATTGTTTAGAATTGCTAGAGCATGTGCATGGTGAATCAAAAGCAGACTGTTTTTTACTTGGTTTTATTAGTTTTTAGTTTTATTTAAACCATATACCCCCTTTATTGTGCACAACCCATGCTGACCACTCCCTCTCCCCTTCCTTTGCACATGGCTGCACCATGCATCTCTGAGTGAATATCTCATTTCCCCACTCTCCATCTTGACAACTTCTACTCATCTCTTGAGTTAGAGTTCAAATACAACTTCCTTAGGAAAGTCTTCCATGATTCCCAATTTTAACTTTGGTTTCTCACTTATAATACTGTATTTTCCTAAGGTAGAACCTACGATAAACTGTAATTATATATTAATTTGGTCATTGTACTTGAATGTGAATTTTATCAGGGCAGGCACTATGACTTTCATATTTCACATTCACAGTTATAACCCCAGGAGCCAGAGGGGTCCCTGGCACATAGTAGGTGTTCAATACATAAATGAATAAATGGATGAATGGTCTGTGGAAATGGAAGTCAAAGTCGGGCATGCATTGTTGACCAAGTCAAGAGGAGAGAGCATCCTGAAGAAGGAAAGCAAAGTGATGAGGTATAAACAATTCTTTTTTTTTTTGAGATGGAATTTCCCTCTTGTTGCCCAGGCTGGAGCACAGTGGCTCTATCTCCGCTCATGGCAACCTTCACCCCCCCGGTTTGTGTGATTCTCCTGCCTCAGCTTCCCGAGTAGCTGGGATTACAAACATGAGCCACCATGCCCGGCTAATTTTATATTGTTAGTAGAGAGGGGGTTTCTCCATGTTGGTCAGGCTGATCTTGCACTCCTGACCTCAGGTGATCAGCCCTCCTTGGCCTCTCAAAGTGCTAGGATTACAGGCATGAGCCACCACGCCCAGCTAATTTTATATTTTTAGTAGAGAGGGAGTTTCTCCATGTTGGTCAGGCTGATCTTGCACTCCTGACCTCAGGTGATCAGCCCTCCTTGGCCTCCCAAAGCGCTGGGATTACAGGCATGAGCCACCATGCCCAGCAATAATTCTTTTGTGAATTCTCTTTATGTAGAGGATGAGAGAGAGAGGTGTTTTCAGGAGGCAGAAATGGGGATGAAGGAATTGCATTATTTTTAAGATGTTATTTTAAGACTCGCACAGGTCTAACTGCTAAGGATAAGGGCCCAGCAGAGTATGGGTGTGCACTGGAATCACCTAAAAGTTTGTTAAAACATAGATTTGTTAAAACTTCTAGAATTTCTGATATGATGGTCTAGCGTGGGACTGCTACTATGCATTTCTAGCAAGCTCCCAGGGAATTCTGAAGCTGATGGAATGGGGACCACACTTTGAGAACCACTGAGATACAGGTTGGAAAAGGTTGGATGAGGAGCTTCAGAGCCCAGGTGAGGAGACTTGGCCCACGTAGAAGGAGGAACATCATCCTTGTGCACAGAAGGGAGGAAATAAAGATGGGCACAGGCACAGGTAGGCTTAAAGATTAGGGAGCTGGAAGTTGCCAAAACTGACTGTCTGATGGATCTTTTTGCCATTATGAGGTAGGAACTGAGGTAACCTAATGAGAATCAGGAAGGAGATTGGAAGGTAGGGTTTGAAGTTAGAGGAGAATAGAGAGGTTGGCAGGGTCATTGTGGGGTGTGAGAGAGCTGCATGACAGAAACATATAGTATTTCTGATCCATGTTGAGGGCTCAAGTGAGAGCAACCATACATTTATTGTATCAATCTGGTTGTTTTTCTTTTTTGGCGGCGAGAGCAGAGTCTTGCTCTGTCACCAGGTTGGAGTGCAGTGGTGCAATCTTGGCTCACTGCAACCTACACCACCATATTCAAGAAATTCTTCTGCCTCAGCCTCCTAAGTAGCTGGGTTTACAGGTGCCCACCACCATGCCCAGATAATTTTTGTATTTTTAGTAGAAATGGAGTTTCACCATGTTGGTCATGCTGATCTTGAACTCCTGACCTCAAGTGATCTGACTGCCTCAGCCTTCCAAAGTGTTGGGATTACAGGCATGAGCCACTGTGCCCAGCCTAAATTTGCTTTATTATGTCACTCTAGTGACTGATCAGAATTATATAAAAATAAGGTTCAAGGGCAATAATATCATTCCACAGGTTGGTATCCTAAAAATATCTCAAATTAACTAAGTGCGACTCTGCAGCTGTGTAAGGCACACAACGTAGAATGGCCCAGAATTGCCTCTAAACAAACCCAGAGAAATTCCTGTGTGTCATCCTTATTGCTGAAGATGTTTTATTACATCCTTCACTGCTAGTATGTTTGTGTATGTGTTTACAAATACTAACTTTAAATTTTGCTCATTTACAATAAACTTTTTTCTAAAAAAAGCTAGCATCATTTTACATTGAGATACTAAAAAAAAAAATCTCCCACATAAGAAGGATGAGATACAGCAGTACAGAACTTTACCTTATTCCACTCACTCTTCCCTGTCCTATCCACTTGTTGACCTCATGGAAAGAGCTATCAGCTTGCTCAGGTTTCAATCTCTGACATGTCATTTTGAGTTATATTGGCTACCGGGAGCCAAAAGTAATGAGAAAGGAAGAAAACTGGCACTGAACAAATAAACATGCTCTCTGCTGGTTGTGGTAAAGGTCAGGAGAGCTGGAATCTGGCAGGCTGTCAAGTGGAGGAAGCTTCTGAGTCATAGGAGGCCGAACAGATAGATAGATGAGGAATGAAAAGCCCAGAGCACCAATGAACCCAGGCTTCCACTGGGAAACTGTCACTGGCTAACAGTAACAGAGGTTGGTAGCAGGGTTGTTTTCTTTTCAGAACCTTAAGGGGAATGTTGTAGGTTTTTTTTTTTTTAAATTTAAAGTCCGTAGTATTAGAGTCGTGTGACGTATGTGTTAACTTTATTAGTGTTGGTTCATTTATTTGGTTTTAATAATGACATCTGTTGGGGGTAGAAAAGGAAAGAGAAGAGATGATGAAAATAATATGACAATAATGAAAATAATATGACATCTGGTTCAGGAATTCAAGGTGTGTAGGGATTACATGCATATATACCTACACGCATATATTTAGATTCAGATAGAGAAGGCTGGTGATTTGACAGTTATAAAATAATAAAATGCTTTCATGCTGGTTGGTGAATAGCCATTGTTGCCCCAGGCTTCACTGCACCCCACCCCACATTCCAGCAGCTAAGGGGTTAATATCAGCAGTGGGCCTCTGGAATTCCCAACCCCCACACTAAGGTCTCCACTGCGATTGATCAATAGCCCATACCATACTGGTGGTTAAATGTATTGATATTATCCCTGTATATAGATGTGTGTTGCGCAGAATTATCTCCATATTATTAACTGCCTGAGGAAGAATTATCTGCACCAGGGTCACCTGGGGCACTTTTCAAAAATGCAGATGCGTGAGTTTTACATACTGGACGCACCGCATCTCTGAAAGATGGGCCAGGATATGCACTGAAACTATCTCCCAGGTGATTCTAGGGCATTGTCTCAAATATAGTCTGCATATTCTGGCATACAGCAAGCCTGTCTGTCCTGTCTTAATGCCAAGTTCCTTAAAGGGAGGATCCTAAGTCCTAAAACTCTTGGCATTCACCACTATGCCTAGCTTAGTGCTTGTTGACTGACAACAGAGAGGAGAAATCATCTATTCAGAAGTGTATGCTGAAAAGATAAATTAGGTTTAATCCTGCTACTGTTGCTGCTGCTGCTTTTGGCTGCAATGGTTAACCCTTGTGAGTGGTTTACTGTGTGTCAGACATTATGAAAAGTGCCTTGAATGCCTCATCTAATTGAATTGCACAATAATCCTAATAGTAACTGCTATTATCTACATTTTATGGCTGAAGAAACTGAGACTTAGATGGAGAGAGTTTCCCAAAATTTCATTGTTGGAACGAAGCAAGATTCCAATCTTGGCCTGATTATTTCAAAGGTTATACTCTTTCTTATTTACTAAACTATACTGGCTCTTGGATTAGAAAACAATTCTATAGATACTTTATAAATCAGATTCTTTGGATTAATCTCTTCAATTTGCCTTTCCTTCAAATTTATTTGTTGCATTTTACATATGCAGAGGAGAGACGGGCATGGAGATGAAAAGACTGTAAAAGCTGTACTTTCTGACTCACAGAAACCAAGGGGAAGGAAATTGAATATAGAAAGTAGGAAGCATACATAAATATTCCCTAATACTTGGGAATAATTGGAAACCTTTTAGCTAAATAAAAATAAAATAATAAAGCACTAACTGAAAAAAAGTTAGAAAACTGCCGCTGTCATTGAAACTTGAAAATCAAGTTAAGAAAAAACAAATGAGATTATAGCCAGGAGGTAAGTAGTAAGGAAAGCAAGTCAAGAATCCACTGTCAAGAAATAATGAGGGCAATTGAGATTTTAGAAAGATTATCAAGGGGCCAGCTGATACCTGGACTTGACAGTGGGCAAGTTTTGGATGTGGAGAAATTAAGGCAGCTCATGAGAAGTAGTGGATTGAAAGGCTAACTGGTCTTTATATGCAATCAGGTTTGTTTTGAAGTATCCAGCCGGGAAGCTGGGATCAATGAGATCGCAGAGTATTATAATTTGGTTAAAACATCATTATGCACTGAGCTTAATGAAGAATGTCTAATTAACATCTCTTGACTGTATGGAAAAAATGCTATACATTAGAATTGTGTTTTCAATGGAAAAACAAACCCCAAATCACAATCTGTATTAATAGCATCAGGGTGCTTATTCAGACTTCAATATATCAATCCCAGTGCTTTTGTTTAGATACAGATAACTTTCTAATCATCTTTGATTTATTCATGACATATATAGAAGACAAAATTTATTCTTACTGGGATCAGGGCAAAATCCCCACTTTTCATCTCTTTCATAACGGCTTGTCGTGGCACACCACAGTAAGTCATCTTCTCGACCTTCACGGGTACATTCATGATGCCACTGGCGGTTATACTGGAAGGGAAACATACATGGCATCCCGTGGGCGTTCCCTTTGATTGTATGCAAATCTAGGAGAAAGAAATGTACGAAGTCAGATAAGTATGATGTCAGCTTTATCTTTGGAAACTGCTATATATCTAAAGCATTTTTTTATGGACTGAAACCCTCGTAGGGGCAGATACTCGCTACAGCAGAGTGAGCCCTCAGGTCCTCACTGTGTCCTGTCAGTAGAAGTGCTAGACCCAGTGCTGGGCTCAGAAGAAGTGCTGATACATGGTTTGCTTACACATTTATCTACTTGTTTACTTGTTCACTTTCTATGGTGAGCTGCCACAGTAACATTCATATTTGTGGATGGATGAGAAGAAAACTTTAATGGAGATTTACCTTCATAGTACCTTCCAGTCCCCAAATACATCAGCCATTAGCATCTAAAGCTCAATAGATACATAGATATTTATTAATTTATTCATTCAATAAATATTTATTGAGCATTTAATTTACTCAGTACTGTGGATACCACAGTGAACAAATCAGGAAGAGTTCCTTCAAGTGGAACTTCTATTCTAGCAAGGAGAGAGATATACAAATAAACATACAGTATCATTGCAGGTAATGATAAGTGCCATGATGAAAAATAAATACGATGAGAAGACAGAGTGGTGTGTGTGCATGTGTGTGTGTGTGTGTGTGTGTGACAGACAGAGGGAGAGAGAGAGAGAAGAGAGAGGGGGAGAGATGGAGTGGAGGGGCACAGGGCACTACTTTGGACAGGATGGACAGCAAAATGCCTCTCTGAATAAGAACTGGGTGACCTGAGAGTGCAGGTCTTTAGAAAACAGTTGATCCAGCAGAAGAAACAACAAGTATAAAGAGCTTGAGACAAGAACAGGTGTGGGGTGAATGAAGAAGAGGAAGGAGGCCCTCTGGGGAGGGAAATCACAGACATACTGGAGTGTCAGTGCACATAGGGCTGTCTCCCTGCCATACTGGGGGCTTTGCCCTCTACCCTAAGGGTGGGGGCAAGTCTTGTGTAGGTTTTGAATGGGAAAATGACAGGATCAGATGTCCATTTTAAAAGAATCACTGGGGGTGCAAAGGGGCAAACAGCCTACACAGGGAGAGGGTGAAGTGAGACGGCTGGCTGTGTGGCTTCTACAGTGGTCTAGAGAGAGATGGCCCTGCAGACGTGGCCTGCTGGCTGCTTTCTCAGGGTATTGCAATACTTGGCCATTCTTGGCCTTAATTAGGAATCAACAAAAACTTTTCATGACTCAACTCAACTGTGGCTGTCAATGGCAGGTCCTGGCGCAAAAGGACCAGCTGTGGAGAGCCTCACAATTGGCAGGGGCTGAACTGACATGTCACCAGGCACCAGCCTTAGCAGTCAGGGCTCTTTAGGAACTGTAGGTATTTCAGGATATGTCCCTTTCTTTCCATCTCCTTCCTTCTACTCAGAAGCCTATGTTCCCTAGACTCTTTACCTGCATGCACCATGAGTGTGGGTATGTGGCTAAAAAGTTAACATAAAGCAAAATATCAAGTTCTTCTTCAGAACTGTAGATTATTCAGAGTGCATGCTTTATGTTAGTGAGTCCTGAAAATGCTGGGCCCTTGGCTCTGTCTCCTTTTAATCAGTTCTTCTTTAGGAGTTCCTTGCTCTGTTTTCCAGGACTGCACAGTATTCTTAGGAGGATATGCTCTTGTGAAAGCATAATTCTACAGAGCACCACGAGGGGAGGGATTCCACCTGTCCTGTAGGCCTTTGTAAATCAGGTGCCTAGCCCAGTGCCGGATGAATGTGTGATTAATTTGTTAGCAGTGCTAGATAAAAATGTGGGATGAATGGATGGATGGGTGGGTGGGTGGATGGATGGATGGATGGATAGATGCATAGATGGATGGATGGATAGAGTGAGCTACCAAACAAACCCTGAGGGACAGGTTTGAGATTTTAGAATTTAACCATGTAACTTTATTTATTTTTTCTGTTTAGAAATGACAAAAATAACCATAGAAAATGAAATTCCTTTCTAAACCATGCTTCCCCACCAACCATGCTTGGCATCTGCCAAATAACTCCTGACAACAGTCTGTCATTTATCTTCAAGTGACTTGCAACATGACTACCACATGAATGGCAGCCAGCGTCAGGAGGCATTGGAGGTGACTTGGACACATACTCCATAGGTGGGGATGGGTTTTTACAATAAGAGAAATGGTGGCAGGGGAGGAGCGGTTATTATATTTGTCGTGACGGAAGTCCTCACTTCAAAGAACTTTTCCTTCCACCTTCCTTTTCTCTCTCTCTCCTGCCTGCTTGCTCTTTCTCCTCCTTTCCATTGCTTCCCAGAGTCAAAGTTTTTCCTCCCAATACCTTTAAATTCTGAGAAGTTCTGCTTCTTTAGCAGAATTTAGTATGTCCATTCTGAGACTCTCATAACCCTTTTACCATAAGCAAGGAAACAACTAAAATGTATTTAGCCGAAGTCCCGTGAGGGTCCAGGCCTTGTGTACTTCTTTCACATAATGCTTTACAAATCTTTATTTATAGGCAAATTGTAAAAAGATATCATTCCCTGAGTACTTATTTAAATTATTTTTACCTTTGTGTAGATATTCGCAAATGTCTCCACCACCTGACACGTAAGAAATCCACTTATGAAAATACTTCCGTGAGGCCACCACCGTGTCATCGCGCGCCACCTGGACGGAGTAGTGCAGCGGACCCGTGATCGTCTTCCTGTCACAGTGCCACCGCAAGGAAACGAGGGTGGAGTCACATTCATATAAGCTCAACGGCTGCTCTGGGGCGGAGAAATTCAGGCCCAGGCAACCGCTGCCTCCTATGTTAAAGAGGCCGTGGTTTGAAACCCATTTCCACAGCATGTGCTTGTTTGCTTGCTTGCAGTTCTCCAGGGTCAGTACCGATTTCCCTGCTTGGATGCATTTCTCGAGACTCTCGCTTTGGATAACGAATATCCCTTTATCTGAAACAAAAATCAAAGACGTGGCGGGAAATTTTCATATAGAAGTAACTAGCGCCCTGAGGAACTCAGTGTGCATCTCTAAGTGCGCAATGCCACAGTTGCCAGCCATTTCCCACAGGTCTGGAGTTGCAGGGCAGGTCCACCTGAAGGGCTTTATTTTTATAAAACCGAGGAGTTTCTTGGGAAGCATGAAAGGGCTTACTGGTGTTAATGGCAGAGCTCTGATCTAAGACCTCATTGGCCATATAGGAACAAGGGTTACCTGTCAATCCACTCAGGTCGGAGAAGGTAGGCTTGTACAATTGCTTAGAGAGGGGGATTGGTAATAATACTCAGGGCTCCTAGGGAGGGACAGTGGGTGTCAATGGATATGACAACACTGGCTTTCTCAGACAAGTGCCTGAACGTTAGGAACACAGCTGCTGAATCAAGAGCCACTGAATGAAAATCTCTACCAACAAGTTCCTGTAGAAAATCAAAAGGCTATCAGTGAAATGCTGCTTTGTGATCTGATACAGGATTCAATGCTGGTAGAAAACCATGTTGAAGGGTGGAGGGGGCACCTCTTGAAAGACGGCTTGCTGGGTGGGGCTGGCAGAAGCAGGTGGGTGCCCAGGGCACTAGCTATGGCACAACACCTCGAAACATGACAGGTGACGGAGCACTATTACAGTAGCAGAAACCAGAGGCCACATGGATGGGCAGAGATAGCAGGCATTTTGTGATATGCCCCTGAGCTCTCCTCCTGAAGCAGGAAAAAGGAATTTGGGTGAGTTTCCTGTGGAAAAGCTGCTGGGACCCAGCTGGGGAATACATGTTAGCTGCCAACTTGCTACCTGACTTTACCCAAGTTGCTGGCCTGACTTTACCCACCTGCTACCTGACTTTATCCAAGTTGCTGGCCTGGAAGGCACCTAGTACTCAGCAGTTATGAACGTGTTTTCTCACAGGCTTTTTGAAGATGGAAACCCAGTCTCATTTCTTTGGTCTAAGCATGGGTGTGCTGCGCACATGGTGGAAATTCAGTCAGTGCTTGCTGTTGATAAAACATACAGGCTGCTTCGGCCTCTGGATGCTGAGGTCACTTCGGTTCATGTCTGGTCAGGCCCAGGTACTCTTTGGTTCTCCATGAGCTAGGCTACCCTCTTCTATTTTACTTCCTGTCTGTTCTTCAGAACTCTGAAGGGATATGATAGGGTTCCCTCGAATGTCTGGGGTTTAGGGCAGGTCGTGTCACGGAGGGCAGAACGGGAACGGGCAGAGGCCTTGTAGAGGTTTGGGACAGGGCAGGACGGGCCTCCTCACGGATCCACGATGGAACAATGCTTCATTCTGGTAAATGTTTTTGGTTTCTCCAAAGTTAGCCTGAAGAGAACTGATTTACAGTAACCAAAATCACTTCAGATTCTGTTATAAAAAGATTGTCCATGTATTAGTAAATGCTATACCTCATTTAAGAATTGGTGACCTTACTTATAGCCACAGATTTGAGGAGTTGAATTAGTTATCAGAGAATTTCTTTAATCACTGTACATCAGAGCAAAAGAGAGGGGGTGGGGTGGGGAAAATAAATGGTTTTAGGGAGATTTCATTTAGATCAGGAAATTTGTTTTCCTAATGAAGGCCTTGTCTGCATGGTTATTAGTAATAGTCATTCAAAATCAAATCCCCCTCTCATCAATGCAATATGGAGTCTGATAATTAACTTTCTGTCCAACTCTCCTTTTCACTTTTTCACTCCTGGGTTGAATGTTCAGCTTAATTTCTGTTGTAACCTACTAATTACTTTCTAGCTAACCCAGAGTTCCATTAATTTTTCATTAAAGGATTATTTTACTATAATGGGTTTGTAGTTCAGCTTCTACCTAATATATATGTTCAAGTATATTGTAAGCTCTGCAACTTACTGACTGTGCCTCAGTTTACACACCTCAGATACGTGTGTAGACAACCTAGCTAGTGGTTGAGAGCTCTAGAGTCACATAGAGCCATCACAGACCCACTATGTAACTTTGGGCAGATTGCTCCATCTCTGTGAGCCTCATCTTTCCTCCTTAACTGGGAATATGGATGGTACTGACCTCTTACGGATGTTAAAAATATTCCATTGAATAACGCATGCAAAGCACACCACAGACCACCATGAAAAGCCTCAGGAAATGGGAGCTGTCATTATTACTTTATCCCTCTGACTTTCTGATTCTTGGTCTATAGATCCAGCTGTAGATCTGGCTGAACCTACAGAGTGCTAATCTCAGCATCCCTCAAAGGCTTCTCCTCTTACACTGTTAGCACAAAAGCTTATTTCTACTTCAGTTTCTGCAGCACACAGTAGGTGCAGACATTTTAGTTTTAAACAATCCTGAGACACCACGCTATTACCTTTTATGGAGGAAAAATACTCTCCAAACAACCAGATAACAAAATATTTGCCTCTTTTGTTCAAATTCATGTGCAATTATGAATTAAGAGCCTTCATTTGTTGATTTTCTGCATTACTCACCTGTAGAGTCTACACTGTAGGTTTTTTAATAGGAAGGAGAAAAATGCATGGTGTTGACAAGCAGTGTGTAGATCGGGGGATGGGTGGTCTGTGAATCCATGGACATGAAAATTACACACCTAACATTTGGGATGAATAAATATTGTGTGGGGTTGGGGGATTTGAAACAGGGTCTTGCTCTGTCACCCAGGCTGGAGTCCAGTGGCACTATCATGGCTCACTGAGGCTCCAACTTCCTAGGTTCAATTGATCCTCTCACCTCAGCCTCCTGAGTAGCTGGGATTACAAGTGTGCACCACCATGTGTGGCTAATTTTTTTTGGTAGAGACAGGATCTCAATATATTTCCCAGGATGGTCTCAAACTCCTGAGCTCAAGCAGTCCTCCCACCTTGGTCTCCTAAAGTGCTGGAACTACAGGTGAGAGCCACTATGCCTGGTCAATAATGCTTTTAAACTTCCAAATTAATCAGTGTTAAGAGAAAAAGAGTGGCAGAAATTGGAACTTCTGTAGTCACACCAGCAATCACAAAAGTACCTCCCCAAAGCAGAACATACGACACTCCTAATCCACTGCTGCCTAATTTTGGCATGCTACTTACATTTGCATGCCAGCTGCCTTTAGGAAATAACTTTAGAAAAGTTCTTGAGAATGTGCCATAGGCAAGGAGCTCTGGTTCACCAATAATAATCAACATGTTACCTCTAAATATACTAAGTTAAAAAATGACTTGAGCCCATTTTTCCATTAAGTTATAATAGAATATGATCCTAGCACTGTTAATCTCCATAAATTCACTGAAGAGAAAATGATTACTTTCAAATAGACTGTGAGGATACTTAATATAGGTATCAATATTCTGATTGTTATTATATACACATAATGTCTCTAACAAAACTATAATGTGAAAATAAGCTACCAATCCTTAGTGTGTGTAGTGGCTGGATTTTTTAAAAGATGGAAATCAAATGTGGGAGGAATCAAGATTGATTATACATGTCAAGGACATCAGTTCTGCTTGAACACTGATTAAGTGATTAATGAAGTACTGCCAGAATTACTAAATCTCATTGCAGGAAAATGTTATTATACTTCCCTTCATAATTATAAGTTTAGGAGGAGAAATGGGATTGATTTATTAGAAGTAACTTATAAGCTAATTTCTATGTTTTTTTTTTAATAAGATTCATGGAAGACAGTGGTTCTACTTTCTACTTCTGAATTCCTTTAGGAGATCATTTCAGATCCACTCTTTGGCGTCATAAGATAATTTGTGCTCTTCTAAGGAATGGGAGGAGAATGTTTCATTGATCAACTGTTAAACTGAAGTTTAGGGTATTACCTTTAAGACTACATATGGAATATTCATTCATTCAACTAGCTTTCATTGGATGCCAGCTACTTCATAGACACTGAGTAAGATGCTAGAGATAGAGAGAAATTATTTGCCTAAATATCTGTCCTTTGAAACTGTATATATTTGTTCTGGAATCATGGGAATTTGCATAGCTAATGAAGAGAGTTCATCAGTTCCAAAGAAAACATTATAATTGCATTTAAAATAAGCCCTTAATGGTGGGACGCAGTGGCTCAGGCATGTAATCCCAGCACTTTGGGAGGCTGAGGCAGGCAAATCACTTGAGGTCTCTACTAAAATACAAAAATTAGCCAGGCGTGGTGGTGCGTGCCTGTATTTCCAGCTACTCGGGAAGCTGAGGCACAAGAATCACTTGAACTCAGAAGCAGAGACTGCAGTGAGCTAAGATTGTGCCACTGTGTTCCTGCCTGGTGACAGAGTGAGACAGTGTCTCAAAACAAACAAACAACAGCAACAACAAAAACAAAATAAGCCCTTAAAAACAAGTGATAACACTTATAAGGGGGAGCTGAACAATGAGAACACATGGACACAGGGAGGGGAACAACACACACTGAGGCCTGTGGCAGGGGCAGGGAAGGGAAAGCATCAGGATAAAGAGCTAATGCATGAAGATGATGGGATGATAGGTGCAGGAACCCGCCATGGCACACATTTCCCTATGCAATAAACCTGCGCATCCTGCACATGTATTCCAGAACTTAAAATAAACAATTATTTAAAAAGCTTTAAAAACCAAGTGATAAAAAATAAGAGAAAGAAAATAAACCAACATTTAAGACACTGAACTGGCTCTTCAACTGATGCCACATGTGAGGTGGACAGGACCCCTCAGCGTCACCAGACTCTGAGCAGGGAGTGTGCACACACACACACGTGGCCGCTTTCAAGGGGGTACAAAGCAGGGCAGCGCTGGAAGGAAGACGGGTGTGGCAGAGGAGACTCACTTCACCCATCAGCCCAGAACCATGAACTTCAGAGCTGGCTGGAACTGTAAAGATTATTTAATTGAACCATTCTTTTACTTTTTTTTTCCAAATCCATTTTTGTCTTAGAAATTTTGTCTATCTACTCAATGAGGATCATATTCAGTCCAGACGTAGCTTTATTTGCATGCATTCATTTATAAATTAGAAAGAAGAAAATAAACTGCTATAGATTGTTGCCAAACATTTTCAAGTAGCTGATTTGAAATTTCAGGCGACAAACATCTATCAGGTGCTAACATGGCATGGTTTGGGAACCCGGCAGACAGAAGAATATATATGTCATTGTGTTTGCCTGCAAGGAAGTTACATTCTCCCTGGGAATCCCTGAAATACACAGAAAAAATTGTAACTTAATGCCAAAATGTATTTTGACATAGGAGATATAAGCAAAATGGGGTGCCATGAGGTTGTAGTCTAAAGCCTGGGGCCATTATTGCAGTTTGATCTGTCTGAGTGAACAGCACAGACTGGAGATACCTACAGGAAGTTTCTCCTGAGGCCCCTCCACTTGACCTTCTGCACCCCTTCTTATCACCTCTCCCTGCCTTTGGTGTTCCCTTTAGCTTTAGACAGCTCTTTTCTTAGGACTATCTGAATGAAGGTTTGAAGTGTTAAGTAAGATAAGATTTGTACTGTTAAACCTTTGTGAAGTTTCTGCATTTTTAACAAAAGCCATTTGAAAGAAACAATAAAACAATAGTTTTAATGGTGCCATTTTAGACAAAGGACTTTCTGGTATTCAATAAATTACACCAGGAAGGTGTTCATCTAATCCAACTACACACATAAAGTCAGTCTTTGTGCTGCTCCATTAAGGGAACTGGAAGGAGAAGTTCCAGTGCATGGTTCACATCAAGTGCAATGCTTATGACAAGCTATTAGAAAGCCACAGCATGCAGACTGCAACTCCATTTCAATCTCCTACCCCAGTCCCGTAGGTTTGAAATTGCTTCTATTCCGTCTATCCACAGAGGTAGTGCTGGGCTCACGCACTTCCTCCCCTGCAGCCTCTCTTAACTCTGTACATCTCCTTGCTATTCTAACAGTATTTTGGTTTCAGCAGGGACACAGTCCAGAAGGAAATGGGGAGGGCATCTCTCCTCTGTAACCAGTCTGATGGTGAGCAGCTTCTCTCTTGAGACATATTGATTTTTTCCAGCTTCACAAATTTGGGTTTGTCATTATCTGTTCCCTCTAGTGAACAATGGATTCAGAGCTGATTGTGTTCCTAAGATTACTCTGTAGCAGGAAAGGATACTGTAAGCTGCTGAATCAAGTCCTATTCATGGCCGAGTGATGCAGAAAATCTGGATTCTTAGTATGACCTTTCAAACTAGTAAGTGAGGAGCTTCCCATGCTTGCAGCAGGCAGCATGTGCATGGTTCTTCAAAGAACAGATCCACAGAACAAAGTGAAAAGTGGGCCAGCCCTTCACACCCATCTCTGTATGGAAATGTGCATTTTATCTCAAATTATCTGAGTTTCTGTGTGTCTCTTAATCTAAAACCATTGTGTTCCTGTCAATTGCCTTCTATTAACCAACTAAAAAGTTATTCAAGTACATTTTTTAGAAACCTCTCTGTCTTGTCTCAGAACTTCCTCCTCTTTCCCTGTCCTAGCATTGTCCTTATGTCTGAGCCTTCTTTATTCTCCTACAGCTTCTGAACCTGGATAATCACCATCTCCGCAGGACTGTGGACCCCTCTTGCTAAATCTTTTTATGTGTTCTCTTCCCTTTTCTCTCTAATCTCCCCCAATTGCCGCTCCAAGTTCCAGGAGGCACACAATACTCTTTCTCACATGTAGGAAAAATGAAACCCAGCTGAATCAGTGCCACCAAACTGCAGTTTTCTGAGGCTTCAAATTGCCTGTTACCAACCCCTGTGCCAGGAGGGGTTAACTCTTTCAGACTGTCCTTGCCACTCCCTGCCCATTCCCGTCCCCTCCTCTGTGCTCCTGCTCTGTCCTCATTTGGCAGTTGCTGACACTAGCAGAAAATCTTCTCTCTTCTGTGATGCTTCGCTAGACCTCTATATCTTACCAATGAATTTTAAAACTGAATTGAAAACATTTTTCTTCCTTTTAGCTTTTAGTCTATTCTCCCATCATTTTGCTTTTATTTAACAGGAAAGTACCTAACAGAAATTGCTGATGTAAAAAATCATTATTCACAGGAGCTCCTCTGTGATTATCTTATAGACTGTGTTGAAAATATACCCTCTCAATCACCAGGGAGCCTCATTACAAAGTGCAAGTTAGGGTAAGACACAAAAAGACAGAACGTTGTTAAGATGCCCTCACAAATGCCTGCATATTAAAGCCTGGTGGGGATGGGGGGGCAGGTAACGATGAAAAGACTGGGTTACGAATAATGACAAAACCAGAAAACAACTCCATCATCAACCAAAAGAACTCTGGAAATGATGTGACATTACTGAAAACAAAAGTGTTTACACTGAGCTATTCATCTTAGCGGCTTTGAGAGTATGCCCATTCAAAGAAAAAACATTTACTAAAGGCAAGGTAGAAATGTAAAAAAACAACTTTTAGTGGTAGATAGAGTGTTAGTCTCTGTATCAGTTTGCTAGAGTTGCCATAATGAAATAGCACAAACTGAGTGGCTTCAATGACAGAAACGTCTTTTCTGGCAATTCTGGAGGCCAGAAGCATGAGATCAAGGTGTGGCAGGGTTGATTCCTTCTGAGGGCTGTGAGGGAAGGATGGGTTCCTGGATGTTGAGATTCACTCAGGGTGGCTGGCAAAATATTACAGAAAATACTACGGAAAGTTACAGATTATAGTCTCAACCATTTTGGAAGGCTGTAAGGTTTTATTGGGACAGGTTGAGGGTAGCCAGTCCATTATGATAGAGAAAAGATAGGGACGATATAACGCTTTCCCAGTTTACATCTGTTTGTCCCACATCCCTTTGTCTCTACTCTGTTTACTCATGTAAACTTTGTCCTGAATGGTCCTCTCAGGGGGAGATCAATGGGGAATTACCTGTTAATAGTATTTACTCGGGGCTCAGAACCTAAAGCTTTTATCATTCGTAAAACCACTCTTTTAGCCATGCTAATTATCCACAAGCATGTTGATTTAGAACCTCTGTTATGAAATTTTTTACTGAATAACTGTGTGGATGTACAGGGGGTCTTGGTTGATTGGTTGCATTACACCCTCTGAAAGCAGCCAACAACCATCCCTAGCCAACTTCAATCACCGAACCAGGTATGAGAGTGCATTTATTCATCTGCCATTGAGTCAGGGTCTGCAGGTCAGACCTCTGCAGCTGGTGGTAAACGTCTCACCTGGATTCTCTCCTT
Source organism: Cheracebus regulus (assembly GCA_963574635.1). Lineage (NCBI taxonomy): Eukaryota > Metazoa > Chordata > Mammalia > Primates > Pitheciidae > Cheracebus > Cheracebus regulus. The sequence continues at coordinate 58,979 of CAUYQU010070405.1, read as the reverse complement.
GACCCCTAGATGACCAACTTCTGTTCTTCACCTCACCTCTCTATGCATATTTCTCTGTCCAAATTTCCCCTCCTTATGAATATTCCAGTCATAATAGACTAGGGCTATCCTAACTACCTCATTTTAACTTTTTTACCTCTGTGAACACCCTATCTCCAAGTAAGGTATCATTCTTATATGAATTTGGTGGGGGGAAATGAATCAAATCATAACAGTCCCTATCCTTCTTATTCAGGCTGTCTACATCATTTGCAAGGTCCAGGGTACATGAAAATGTGTGGCCTTGGCTGGACATGGGGAAGTCAAGACAATCTCCTTTTCCCATGGGCCCACAAAAGATTGCGACCTCTAAACTATAATGTGCTTGGAATACAGTACTTGGATTGAGGATAGGTGGGAGGTTCCCACTCAGCTCTCATAGAACCCACAGAAGTGCTACCAGTCCAATGGTGATGAATGCTGACTTGCACTGCCTCAAAATGCCAGAAGGCATCCACTCCTAGGCCTCAGGCCTCCAGTCCCCCAACTTCAATGCAACCTGGTTGCCACTGTGTGCAGAAGGCAGCAGCAATTGTGGGGAGGAGGCAGCTGATAATTCATCCCAGAGAGGTAGACAGAGGACACCAGGAAGAATTGAACTTAAACTGAGTCTCCAAACCTCTGGTTCAAGTTCCATTGTCCCATTGGACATCATGCACAGCACAAAAATTCAAAGATAGAAATGATTACAAATCCCAAGACCCCAAAACACGGAGCATTAAATCCTAAGTGGAAGGAAGGCCTTTCTGAGTATAGGGCCCTGCGTAACTGCACTGGTTACATCCCCAGGAAGCTCTCGTTGTTTGCAGTTGAACAAGGTTAACATTCTGGGGAAAAGACCTTGACAAACTACAGAGCATGTCTTTTAGGGCAGAACTGCTTAAAACTAGAAGAGTATCTTCCTTGGTTTTCCCATCTGCACAATGGGCTTAATAATAATGCTTGGGCTGGGTATGTAGTTCACACCTGTAATCCCAGCACTTTGGGAGGCCGAGGCTAGAGGACAGTTTGAGACCAGGAATTTAAGACCAGCCTGGGCAATGTAGCAAGACCTCCTCTCTACAAAAAATTTAAATGTTATAATAAAAATAAAAAAATCAATAATAGTGCTGGCATCACAAGATCCTGATAAGGATGATAGATTCATAAATATTAATCAAAATAAAAGGAAATCTTAACTTTGAACATAAATGGTACCAAAGAGCAGCAAAATTAAACAATTTTTATAGTTAAATAATTACTTGGAGTTTTCTGTTTATATTTTCATAATTGAAAAGTTCTCAAGAGCAGAATACCAAAAGCTAGAAGTGGTAACACATTTTTATTTGCGTATTTCTTTGGAACTATAGTTGTCTGGAAATGTGGCTATGACTTTTCTGTTTTGCTTAGCTCTGTGTCACAGAACCCAAGTTACATAAATTCTAATCATAATTTTCTAATTTTCTTGAGTGGCTTTATAAAATATTTTTCCCTAAATGACTTATTATAATGTTTATATGGTGTTCTCTTATTTATTTTATGAACAATAATATTTATTTTTACTTTGATCAATTCAAAATATAATTTATGCTCCTATTCATTGGAACATCTCCAAAAGGCTCTCAAGGATAATTTCTGAAAAAAATGGAGGGAAGGGTTTATAAATGTTTAAATTGATTACTTTGATAGATTACATGAGGATTTGCTGCATTAGGATTGAGTTCAGAAGAGGCAACACAAGAGGATCTTTTCTTCTGAAAACCTAATAAAAATAAGCAGACTGTTAGGTCAAAGAAGGGGAGCTGCAGGGACAACTGAGCCATCTGTGTGGCCCCATCTTTCCTATCATGGACTTGGAACCTGCATTGTGTAATATCAGTTACTGTGACAACCAACAATAAGAAAAGAGAGGCTTAATGAGAAAGAGTAAATAGGACCAGGAAAACTGGACATCTATGCTGACTCACAAAGGCTTGCCAGGAAAGGAGCCAGGCAGAGAAGGTATGATGAGAGAAGTTTGAAGGAGAAGAAATGCTGAGGGATGACAAACAGAAAAGGGAGAAATGAAGTCAAGATGGCTAGCATGATTCATGGCCAGGAAGGGCAGCTAAACCACTCTCTGATCATGCTTTTACTGAAATTCCATGTTTGCACGTTAGTAGAATGGCTCATTGCCTGGACATCAGAATTGCCTAAAACAATACATAAATCAGGAGATTTGCACATTTCTGCTTTAGGAAAATATCACTCCCATATGTGGAAGGAGGGGTTTGGAAAGGGAGGAGTTGCAGAGAGCAAGAGGCTGGCCTCCTGTTCTTCCTGCTGTGAAACTAAATTGCATGCTCCTGTCATGCAGCAGGATACAGAATGAATCATACCATGGGGTCACAAAGCTATTCAGGGATGCTTTGCGTTAGTGCTGAGTACTTGGTTCGAATCCCCATGCTATAAGCTCCTGTGGGCACAAGTTATTTAACCCTTCTTCAACTGTAAAAGAAGGGTATGTATTAATATTGCCTGTCTGTTTTGGTGAGGAGACAATGTGTTGATGTAAGTAAAATAGCAAAGAGTAACCATTCCCCAACTGTTAGAAAATACTAGAAGCAGTATTAGAGGGGCATTTTTACCTCTGTATTAGAAACAGAAGCTATGGGGAAAATCTCAGGGCTAGAGCTCCTCCCACTGCTGCCTCCAGGTAGTGGCTTTTGTTGCCTTCTCTCAGAACCTCTTCCAGGTGGCACCTGCCCCCTTTTCTAGCCACTGGGGCCCTCTGTCCTGAACCACTCTTCCGCGCATTTGTCATGGCTTTGATACCAGCAGACTCCCCACTCTTCTCCACATCCCAAAACCACTTCAGCTTCCACAGAGATGACCCAACACTCTGGCTCAATGCTTTACCCACTGCAGGTTGTGGTCCATTTATGGTCATGAAATCAACTGAACGTGTCATGACCAGCAAGACAAAACAAAACAGAATGGAATAGAGGGAAATGTAGCAGCATGTCATATTAGGTAAGTGTATTTTTTAAATGAAACATTGTTTCAGTCATACATATGTAGACCTATATGCTGTGGGTTGTGATGTAAAATGTATTTCTTATTGTGGCTTGTTGACAAAAGAGTCCCAAACTCTACCCCAACTCTAGCTTTGCTCTGGACACTGGGTTTCTTGATCTCCTCTGCTGAGAGGTCTCCACTTTGGTGACCATTCCTACAACCACATCTTGGATCTGGTCACTATTAAGAATGGGTCCATCTCCAAAACTTGGAATTTGTACTCTTTAACCACTAACTCTCCTATTCTGCAACTTTTCGTCATCTCCTAACTTTCAATAACTGTTTTCTTTTATTGTTGTTTTTTAAATATATATTTTCCTCTATTTAAACCCTGTTTCTTGAATCCAAACTTTCTGCTCCTCAGTTTTCCTATTGGGACTGACTTAGCTCAGCTTTAACTATCCAGACAGGTTTTTTTTGTTTTTGTTTTGTTTTGTTTTGTTTTTGCTACCCTCCAGAATTACCCTCTTCAAGTTGAGGGGAAACCCCCTTCAAGTCCCAAACTGAACATGGCACTTCTAAATTTAAACACGTGGTCTTGTTCCCCTTTGTGCAAACCCACAAGACCCTTCTCAGCAGTACCCAATTAACTCAACCAGACTGTTTCCAGAAGCCAGGTACTTCCAACCAAACTCTTCCTCATCTCTCTCATGCTTCCAAATATAGACATGTCACTGCTTCTTGTTTTGCCTGGGACACTATTCTGGTGTTGTACTCCATCCACAGCCCCTGATGAAGCAGCATCCATCCCTGTGTGCACCTCCTGCCCCTACCATGGCCAATTAGTCAGGGGAAGGCCTTAGACTAGAAGGCAGAGCACAGGAACTGGCCAGCATGCTGTGAAGAGTGTAACCAGATCCCTCTCCTAGGAAATTAAGGGAGCTACAGAGGAAAGTCCTACTAGTCAAAGCCAAAGAAACCAGTCAACAGAAAGGACAACCAAACAGGAATCACCATAGAGTCCCAGAGAGAGATAGACAGAAAAACAAAGTAACTGCTTCATGTCAGTAGCCAGTACCTGTTTCCCAGGAGGCCTTGCTGCCTGGAAGAACCTGTCCTGGGTGCCCCCTTGAGATCATCAGACCATCACAACCAACTCCATGTTTGCCTGAGTGACCTTCAGTGAGCCTCTTTCCTTGAATCCAAAAGAGCTCAGAAGGGAAATTTCAGCTCACTGAACTTTCATGTTGCCCGACACGTGATCCTGTGCCTTTGCACATAAAATATGTGTTCCCAGGAATGCTCAGTCTCCTTTTTGCTATATGGCAACTGCCTACTTATCCTTTAGGAAAACAAATGTCCTTTAATGAGCCTCCAGCTCCCTAGACCAGTGCCTCTTCTGCATGCCTTCAGCACTTTGCTCATCCCTGGTTATCATAAGACTTCTCTTGCTGTTTTGTAATTGTTTGTGTTTCTATGTCTGTCCCTGGACTCTCAGCCTCTTGGGGCCAGTGTCATATCCTACTCTTGTTTTTACCCTCCCAGTCTGGAGGTGGGTAGCAGATTCTGTTGGTTCCCTCCTCACACCCCCTCACCTGGAGCTCACTGACCTGCAGACAGTCCTGGTGTACTCCCACAGACTTTCTGTGGCTCTCTGCCTGAGTGTTTCAGGGATACCAGGAGCAGAAGGGAGTGAATACCCCAGGAGTGACCCTCAGTCGATGAAAGGTGGGAGTTGGTAGATAAATAATTCAGCTTCCTGCCCCTTGGTGGGTTCACTGAGTTCTATACAGTTCCTCAGAGGGTCCTTTGCAAAACCGAGCCCCAGTGGCCTGTGGTGGCTTCTTCCCTGCCTGATCTCATGTCCTCACTCCCTTACCATGCTTTCTAGAATCACCTCCTAAAAAAAAACTACTTGCACCCTAATAAAAACATGTCTCAAGAATTGCTTTTAGATGAGCCCAACAAAAACAGGGAGATAAAGCGCACAGTGCCTGACAGATAATGAACAACTGAGACCATCAGCTCCTACCCCTCTTTCCATTGGCATAGCATGTCAAGAGACACCCTGTACACCCCACCCTGTTTCATTTTCTTCTCCCCAGATAGGACCCAATGGCAAGCACACTCATCAGCCCCCTCACCTCCTTGGTCGCTGGTCATTTATAAGAGTCTACCCTGAGAGTCCCCAGGCACTGACACAGACTTGGATTCTCTCCACTCCTGCTCTGGAAAGTTGAGCACTGCAGAAGCAAATTCTCCTATGATATTAGCTGGGGACCATTTCAAGCTTATCATTTTTCAACCCTCAACAAAGCTTCAAAACCCTTTTATTTGCCCCCAATCATTTCCTTTAGCAATGCTTATTCACTGCTATGAATGACTATGCCCACCTTTCACCAGATGCTCCACCCCCTTTTTCTTTCTTCCCCCTGCCCTCTTTGTATCTGGAGTAGTTGAGTGAGTGAAGTTAGCATGTCTTAGCACTTGCTAGAAGAAGGGCTCAGATTCTGATAAGGGAAAACAAACCACAATCAGGCTCCTTGGAATATTCAACCAGAGCAGAAGTCTCCAGCCTTTTTGGCACCAGGGACTAGTTTCGTGGAAGACAATTTTTCCACGGACTGGTGGGGTGGTGGGGTGGGGGATAGTTTTGGGATGATTCAATCACAGTACATTTATTATGCTCTTTATTTCTATTATTATTACATTGTAATATGTAATGAAATAATTATATAGCTCACCGTAATGTAGAATCAGTGGGAGCCCTAAGCTTCTTTTCCTGCAACTAGATGGTCCCATCTGGGGTGATGGGAGACAGTGACAGATCATCAGGCATTAGACTCTCTTAAGGAGTGCATAACCTAGATCCCTCACATGCACAGTTCACAATAGAGTTCATGCTCCTTTGAGAATCTAATGCCACCACTGATCTGACAGGAGGCAGAGCTCAGGCGGTAATGTGAGGGATAGGGAGCAGCTGTAAAAACAGATGAAGCCTCTTTTGTTTGCTCCCTCTCACCTTCTGTTGTGTGGCCCAGTTCCTAACAGGCCAAAAACTGGTAGGTGGCCCGGAGGTTAGGGATGCTTAGATTAGAGGTAGGAGATGAGCTTCAGATCCACCAAGTACAGTGCTGGGCACAGGTTAGTAAATAATTGTTACAGGGCTGTCAACCTGTCAAAATGGTCTGGGTTGGCCAGAGGAAGAGGGGACCATGGTGAGAGGGCAGCAAAAGAACAACACTTAGATAAGTACTATTACTAGCTCCATTTTACAGATGAGAAACTGAGCTATTGACAGGTTAAGTAACTTGTCCTGGGTCACACAGATGGTAAATGGTATAGTCAGGATTTGAATGCAGACTCTGAAGCCTGAGAATGTAACTACTATATCATACTGTATCTACTGACTTTTGAATACAGAATTGTATTAGTCCATTTTTATGCTGCTGATAAAGGCATATCCAAGACTGGGAGGAAAAAGAGGTTTAATTGGACTTATAGTTCCACATGACTGGGGAAGCCTCAGAATCATGGTGGGAGGCAAAAGGCACTTCTTACATGGCCGCAGCTAGAGAAATATAAGGAAGAAGCAAACACGGAAACCCTTGATAAACCCATCAGATCTCATGAGACTCATTCACTATCATGAGAATAGCATGGAAAAGATCGGCTCCCATAATTCAATTACCTCCCCTGGGTCCCTTCCACAACACTTGGAAATTCTGGGAGATACAATTCAAGTTGAGATTTGGGTGGGGGCACAGCCAAATCATATCAAGAATTATTGATAAATCATTGGAAAATCAGCAGAATACAATCCATCATCTGCCTCCCAAGCCTGGCATGCTTATAATACATATCAGATATACAAATAATACATATCAAACAATTCAGATAAAAAAATACTGTATGTATAATTGCTGTGCATTATTACATAGCCTTTATTAGTGGATAGGAAACTAAACTGAGTGTGCATTTTTCTCTCAGTTGCTCTGTGGATGTCAATCATGGCTAAAGTGAGTCCATGTAATACAGTGAACACAGTGGTAAACTGAGGCACTCCACAACATGGCTAACTACACGGCAGCCATACTTCAACTTGCACATCTTAAGAACAGAGGGCTGGAGTAGACAATGTCTCAGGTCCTTTTCAATGCCAAGATTTTGTTTTTCCATTTTGTATTGACAGGAAAAACTTGACTTCAAACCTGTCCAGCCTACACTTGAAATTCTACTGATGCAGGTGACTGGGGCCAGGGAGGAAGCCTGTATGAGGACTGGTACATAACCTCTGTGCTCCTTGGAAAACCAGCAGCAGCATTTTCCTATCTGAAGAATCTCTGTGCCAACTATGTCAGCCCTTTCAGATTTGCAAACTGCACCTGGAAGGTACAAGAGCTAACAGATGGCTCTAATTTCAGAGTGCCCTTGACTGCTAAAAAGAAGGCACTGATGAGGATTTGTCTCAGGCCAGGATTTGGGGCTGCTACATATAGAAGGGATTAGCCCTTTGCTGGGAGGATCACCAGCACACACGCTCTGTGTGGCCCAGTTCAACTTCTGTCCTGTGAGCTATGCACTGTTCTACCACCTAGTGCCCAGGCAAACCCCACATTTTAAAATGCAAAGGAATAACCACTGCATGGTAAACCTAGTGGGAAGGAACAAGACATACCACAGGATCAGATGTGCATCCACAGGAGCAATTTTACTGAATTGACCAAGAAGGTAAGAGTATCTCTGACTTTGGTCACCTTAGAATTCAAGAATGGTCTTGTTCTACCTGCTCCTGATTAAGCCTCCAGGGAGCTTGTGGAGCTCTTGTGTTACCCCTTCTCTCCAAACTTATCTCTAAAGGGAGAGAGGATGGAGGCTGTCTGGAGGCTCCTCCTGGCATATTTAACTCCCTCCTGTCCCCCTCCTACTTGCATATATGGACTTCCGCCCTAGCCACAGGCTTCTCTGCCTGAGGTGGCCCATTCTTAAATGCAGGCTGTGCAGGCCAGAAGTCTCTCATCCCGTCTCTTTACACATCCCTTTGAGTCTCATGTGTAGTAGGTGCTCAGTAAGTGTTCGCTGAATTGATCCATGTGCACACGTGCATGTTTGGGGAGTAACTTAATTCTCAGGATTCCCCAGTATATATCAAACCCCATTTTCCACTGAGAGAGACTAAGGCACAAAAGTTCCACATCACACAGCTCATGGAGCCACTGGGGCTCCTCTCCCTCACCTGGTCTGATGTTTTCAGGAGGGGCACGGTGGCCCATGACTGTAATCCCAGAGCTTTGGGAGGCCGAGGTGGGAGGATCACTTGAGCCTGGGAGTTCAACACCAGCCCGGGCAACATGGTGAAATCCCGCCTCCACCAAAAATACAAAAATTTAGCTAGGCGTGGCGGTGCACACCTGTGGCCCCACCTACTCCGGAGGCTGAGGTGGGAGGATCGCTTGAGCTCAGGAGGTGGAGGCTGCAGTGAGCCAATATTCTGCCATTGCACTTTAGCCTGGGCGACAGAGTAAGACACTGTCTCAGACAAAACAAAACAAAACAAAACAAAACAAAACAAAACAAAACAAAAAACAAAACACTACAAAGTTTTCTTCAGAAAGGGGTGGACTAGGGAGTCCTGGCTTGGGGTCACCCTGCAGGTGTCGGCTTGTTTTGCAAGGGGACGAACTGAGCCCTCTTTTTGCCAATCACTCATCCAAGATGTGATCGTCCCAAATAAGCAGCTCTCGGTAAGTTTCCGTTCTGAAACTTCTCCGACCCTCCTATCTTGGGCTGACTCCGGGTGCCACGGCCTGGCGGAGTTGCCGGCGAGATCAAGCCCTGCCCCCGCCCCCCGACCCCCGCAGAAGCCAGGAGGGTGCCGGGCCGCGGGAGTTGGGTGCTGGGCCCAGACAAGAGGCTGCAGGACACCACCCCACCCCCCTGCTCGGGACTGCCGACACACGAACCCCTGCAGACGCGGCCGCCCTCGCCCGCCAGCTTGGCCCCTGGCTTCGCCGCTGCTGCTTCTCCCTGGACTACCCGCCCCTTCTCCCCAGCGTACCGAACCAGTCCCCGGGCCTGAGGAGACTCACCCCGCCACTCCAGGAGCCGCTCCGGGGAGAGCGCCTCCGCCACGCCCTGGGCGCAGCCCCGCGGTGCACCCAGCAGCAGCAGCAGCAGCAGCGACGGCGACGGCAGCATCGCTAACCACTGGGCTCGCCGGGCACCCCAGGTCCCGGGAGCCCAGAGCCGCGCCCCAAACACCCGGCCCTGCGACGCGGAGGCGGATCCGCAGCGTCCTCCGAGCCCCACCCCTCCCGGGGCCCCGCCGTCCCCTGGCCCTGGAGACCCACTCCCGCACCCCTGTCGCCACAGGGAACGGACACTCGGGGCTCTGGGCTGGCACGCGGGGAAGTCGCGGAGGTTTTCCCCGCCCTACCCTCTGCGGCTTGGGGAAGGAGGAGGAGGAGGGGTGGGCCATCTGCCCATCCCAGAAATTCCTGCCTTTGGGGTGGGGACCGGAGGACTGAGGCTGCCCGGAACACACTCCCCACTCCTCCCGCTCGCAGTCCGGCTCGCTCCTTTCTGAGGGAGGTCGGAGAGGAGTTGGGAGTGAACGATTTGAGACTCTCCAGGACACAGAGCCTGACATCCGGGTTCGCAAACTACCCAGATTCTGGTAACTGCCGCGGGTTTGCAGCGGGCAGCTTAGAGTGAACCGAGCTGCTCGGCGACCCAGGCCCTTTGGGAGCGCCCTGGACTCCTCTGAACTGTGCAGCACTGCAGACCCCTGAGGGCCCACGCCTTGGTCTCCACCTTCCTTGCCCTAGAGTAACCCAAAGATTCTTCTATTTTTCAGCTCCTTCGGTTTTGAAATAACATCCTGTTTCCATCTCCTTTGATTCCCCAAAGCCCCGCAAAGTAGCCGGGGTCCTTGTTATCCCATTTTACAGCTCAGAAACCCTGCCCAGGAAGTCGAAGTGCTTTGCTCTAGGTTACTTCTTAACCCCGCAAAAGGTACTCTCTAGTAAGTAGGACAGCCCGGGCTAGAATGTGATCCTTCTAACTGTCATTCAAATAACCAGCAGAATGCTGGAAGCGTTTGATATTCTGAGAACAGGCTCATATAAGACCTTTCCTCAGCGGGACCTTGAAACATAAAACGGGACCTTGAGTCATTAAAACAGAAGTGGGCGGGGGGAGGGCAGAAAGCAGAGCCTGGAAGGAGATGTCCATCAGGGAGCAGGATTGAAGGTCAGAGCCAAATGGGGAAGAAGGGAAAGTGGTTGCCTTGGCCACTGTCTTAACAAAAGGTGCTCAGTCCTTCAGGAACCTCAGAGAGCCTCAGAACTGTCTGTCCGAGGACAAAAGGGGAAAGCGTTTATCCATGGACGTTTATCCTTCCCTGTTGGTAAGGGAGACCCTAGGGTTATTAACTCCTCTGCACTCTTCTACAGCAGTGGTGAGTTTCAGGCATGGTCCCACGCTTTGTCTCTGAGAAGCCCTGGGGCTGGAAGCTGCAGGTGCACAGCATTGCAAAAGGTGAGCACTGTCAGGTTGTTTTTCAGTGAGGGTGGGGACCAAGGAGATAGCTGGGGGAAACAGGTTGCAGAGGGGGCTGGAGTAAGAGGTGGGTTGAGAGGATGTGAGAGGTTGCAGTGTGTGTAGTCTATTTATCATTTCTTGTAGAATTCAGCATTCCTGCTTGAAAACATGCAGAAAAGAGACGCTTTAGTTCTAGTAGATTACACAGACTTCAGCCACAAACTATGTATCCATCTCTCCTAAGGTCTCAGAACTACACTGCTATGAGAATATCCCCATAGTATTATAATAGAGGATCTGGCCCTGCCCGAGCAGGCTGGCATGTATTACAGCAGGCAAGTGCAATGCACGTGGCATAATCAGTTCATAAAATGGGACACTGATTATCCCTGGTGAAATCCAAGGTAGTGACAGTAAAGGTGAGAGAGACTAGAAGAAGTTGGAGTGGTCATAGAGGCTTAAATGTGCTCAGATAAGGTAGTGGGTATTGGGAGGAAGAGGCTGTTGAAGGATGGGAAGAAATTGTGAAAAAACAATTATACAAAGGTTAGAGTGAGAACTGCTTGTATGGGAGAGAGTGAGGCATTGTCTGACTGAAATAAAGGGCAGCCACTGTGGCACCCTGCCAAATGAAGACAGTTGCTGGGACATTGGGCTACCTCCTACTGGCTGTGGACCAGGGTGAGTTGTTCACATGCTAGGGGCCTGTTTTAGTCTCTGTATAATGAGGGGGAAAAACCTTTTTTGACCCATAGCAGATACTATTCTGAAGTAGCAGAGCTGGGACTGTAAGTAGGATAAGAAGGGAGAAACAAACCTTATTTCATCTTCAGAGCAATTAGTATAATGAAGAGAGGTGATGACAGTTTTCTGGCCTACCAACCCTATATTGCCTATTCAACCATTAGAACACTCAGAAAAGAGCTACTTTTTTTTTTTTTTTTTTTAAATCTCTTCCTGAAACACTGCAGCTTTGAAATGGAAATCTGTGGTGAAGAGCTTTTCAGCCTTCAAGAAAACGACCACCACCCATATTCTGGACTCATGTGTGTTTCAGGTTCATGAGGCAGTGTAGGGTAATGATTAAAAGAGGTGGCTCTGCCACTTACCAGCGCACCAATTAGTTTCCCCTAGCCTCAGTTTCCTTCTATGTAAAATGGAGACAATAATGTTTGCTTCATTGTGTGGTTGCATTAAATGAGCTAATGTATGCAGAGTGCTTCGCACAGAGTCTGACACACTGTAAAGTTCACCTCTGGGAGCTGTGGGTGTATGGGGAGGGAGTGAGGAGCAGAGAGCAAGAGCAAAGCTCAGAAGCCATGCTGCAGAGTGCTGTGCTATTATTGGTAATTATGGCTCCAGACTGGGGAGTACAAAGGAGCATGAGCAGCTGGGGAGCACGGAGGGCAGGGTTCGGTGCCTGCTGGCCTTTGTACAGTTTCCCATTGCTTCCCTTCTCCTCTGGAATTGGAATTCATTATTTATAATCTCTCACCTGAATGTGAATTTCAGGAACTTAGTCATCTCTCAGTTTCTGTTGAATGAGCAAAGGAATGAAAGAAAGAATGAGGTTGAAAGAAATATAGTAAGTCCTCACTTATCATCTATAGATTCTTAGAAACTATGATTTTAAGCAAAACAACATATAACAAAACCAATTTTCTTATTCTCACCAATGTAATAATGAAATCACATTGAAGGAAATAATGTTATTTGAGGAACTGCTGTATGTTGTTTCACTTAAAATTGCAGTTTCCGAGAACCTGTCAGTGACATTAAGTGAAGACTTGCTGTATAGTGTGTAGGGTCATTTGAAACTTGAGAAAAATATTAAAGCTTAGAATTGTATTGACAGTGAAAAAAATGGGATTTTAAATTCAATGTGTGGGTTGTGGTTTGGGTCAAAATTAACAAAATTTTTTGAGCACTGTATGAATTAGGGTATCAGCAAGAAAGGGTGAGGTCCTGATTTGTTGAACATTTACCCAACGGACTGTAAATCCTGAAAATTTGAGACAGGCCTCAGTTAATTTAGAAAGTTTATTTTGCCAGGGTTGAGGACACACACCTGTGACACAGCCTCAGAAGGTCCTGACAACATGTGCCCAAGTGGTCAGAGCACAGTTTGGTTTTATACATTTTAGGGAGACATAAGACATCATGTACGACATATGTACAATGAACATTCATTTGGTCTGGAAAGGTGGAACAACTTGAAGTGAAGAGGGTGACTTCCAGGTCTAAGGTAGATAACAGACAAATGGTTGTAATCTTTAGAGTTTCTGTTTAGCCTCTCCAAAGAAGGCAATCAGATATGTATTATCTCAGTGAGCAGAGAGGTGACTTTGAACAGAATGGGGAGCAGGTTTGCTCTAAGCATTTCCCAGTTTGACTTTTTCCCTTTAGCTTAGTGATTTTGGCAGCCCAAGATATTTTTCTTTCACATTTCATGCCTTTTCTTTTCAAAAATCTTTTAGAGGCCAGGTGTGGTGGCTCACACCTGTAATCCCAGCACTATGGGAGCTTAAGTGGGCAGATCACCTGAAGTCAGGAGTTTAAGATCAGCCTAGCTAACATGGTGAAACCTCGTCTCTACTAAAAATAAAAAAATTAGCTGAGTGTGGTGGTGCATGCCTGTAATCCTAGCTACTCAGGAAGCCAAGACAAATAATCACTTGAACCTGAGAGGCAGAAATTGCAGTAAGCCAAGATCATGCCACTGCACTCTAGCCTGCATGATAGAATAAGACTCTGTCTCAAAAAAAAAAAAAAAAAAAAAAAAATCTTTTGGAGAAAATTAGTCTCTGGTCCCAGGTTTTGTCTTTTTGTCTGATATTTCATAGCTAGGATGGTTTATTCCTAGACAGGTATGTCCCAGGGTATTAGGAAAGCTCATTTTTAGAAGGTTGCTAAGTCTCATGTCCTGTGAAGAGAAAATAGGGGGAGGAAGGGAGAACAACAGCAATAAACAAAAGAACCATTTTGGAAAATTGATGTAGGTCACATTACTCTCAAGTCCATACATCAGGAGGCAGGTATGAAAGTGGCTTATGTATGTAAATAGGTTGCTGTTATTTTCTTCTGAAGTTTAAGTTGTCTAGCTTCAGTTTGCAGTGCTTTATGAAAATACATCTTAGTTTTCAATGACTCCAAATTAGGAAAAATGGGGGGGAAAAGGAAAAAAATTGAAAACATTATTTTGAAAACTTGTAGGCAAGAAGAATTAGAATTCAGATTCTAGGCAAGACTAGAATCTAACAACAGGTATACTATAGTTTTTGAAACACAATTTTTCTCTCTCCAGTTTCTCATTTTTAAAGACAAATCATGGTAGGACTGATTTGCTTTATTATACTTGTTCTAATTATTTGTATACAGTGCAAGAAAAATAATTATTTTTACATAGGCTTTTAAATTGTCTTTTAAGGAATCTCAGATAAGACGTTTTTAAAGCTAAGCCCAGCCATGAATTAGTACCTGTGAGTTGGGTGATCCTTTCCTCTTGAGGTTCCAAGATAAACTTGGGGCTCCTGGGCCTCTCAGAAAGTGACATTTTTTACTTACCACAGGTCAGGAACCCTGTACAAATAAGATATGAGACCAGTTTCCCCAAGGGCTTTTATTGGCTCCCTAAGTCAAGTTTGATTCCTTAAAGGAAAGCACACCCTTAAAGCCTTGGTAAAATAACCAGTTTCTCCAATTGTGTCCTGTTGAAAAATGAAAACAGATTCTTATTGTACTTATGCAAATAACTGTATTGCCATAATTAAGAATACTTACAAATAGTTTTCAACTTCTAGAGAAATCAGGTAGAGAGAAACAAATAGACTCCAAATTTTGTTCATAAATTGTTAAAGCTGTTAATAGCTCAAAAGAAAAGTTTTCTTGACTCTGAAAAAAATAAAACAAAGGATCAGCAACGTTTAAAACAAAAGTCAAAAGTTTACTTTAGTCTTCTATCAGTTCAGTTTACAGTTATCTCCTGTTCTGCTTGGTATTCATAAACATTTCAGCTCTCCATGGGAGCCCTGAATGCTACTGTCACAATCTCCAAAGTTATCAGAAACCTGCATTTTAAGAACACCTGTTAGAGTTTTATAGTGGATTATAAAACCACGTCCTGAAGAGGACCAAAACAAGACAACAATTGTCTGTGGATGACAAAATGTTTAGGGCAGGCATAGTCAAAAACACAATTGACGAGAAAATTTGTTACCTCTGTGGCACACAATAATTTAACATAACAATTATAAGTATTACTGACAATGTACATTAAGTCATATCAGAATTATAGGAGTTTTTCATGATTTTGAAACACATGCCAATAACATATTTATATAAATACAGGCTTAAAAAAAACCAAACAACATTTCAAATTTGACAATGTTTCCTGTATAATTTTTATATCAAATAATCCAAACTATGTCATTTTTGGACTTTATGGAACTTAATAGCTTAAAGGATTAATTAGGTTAGAAAAAGTCACAATTTATAATTTGATTTTGGAAAATTTGTCAAATATCAAAGGTTTAAAACTCTTAATATTACAAAATAAGATCATTCATTTAACCAAAGTGATAACTCAAGGATTTCAAAAAAGGCAAAAACCTTCATTCTTTGAGAAAGGAGACTTAACATCCCAAATAATAAGCTCTAATAAAAACAGCATGAAGCAAGTTAAATTTGTTTTTTGAAATTTTATAAACAATCTATAAAATTTTAATCTTGACCATAAGATACAACTTCCATAAATCTTTTATAAACTTTATTGAGGAGTCAGTTAATACTTCAAGAAAATCTTGTTAATTTCACACAGGGTCCCATATGCTGGTCTTGTAAAAGTGTGCCTTTAACATTAATGATTAATTTATAGAGAAATTGAACTTATTTTATCTTTTAAAATCAGCCCTTACAATCTCATGTGCCCACCTTTTCTATCATAGTCCCTGGTCCTTGATTTGAAATAGATTAAATTTCTTACCCTGTGTCTCAGGAGTGCAGTTTATTTTGATTGGCATCTCCTACTGGGCCTGAAAATGGGACTTTAATTGCTGTCAGTGTTTAAAATGTAGTAGGAGTTTGTGTCCTTTTTAGACCTAGCCAAAGCCCTGTAACTCAGTATCACAAGTGCTTTTAAAGTGCATACAGAGAGATACACGGATGTGATAACTTCAATTAAAAAAAAAATTTTGTTTTTTTTTCTAAGCAAACCAGAACTTAAATAATAATATGACAACTTGATCATATAAAAGTTTTCATTTTTTTTTCCAAATAAATCCTCTTGTGACTTACACGGACCATTCATGACATGTTTAGACATTCTGATTTATCCTGAATATCCCTCTTTCTTAAACAACCAGTCATTTTACTCTAGGACTAAATTGACCATACAAGATTCCTTCTTATATGAAATTATTTCCCTTTAAGCTTTCTTATAAAAACAGAAAACCTCTCTATTTTTATAACTTTCTTTACATCTCCTTTATTTCCTGGTTCTTTTCACTTTGTTTTATACATGATCTTTAAACAAGCTTTGAATCAGATAAAAATTGTTCACCTTTTTTTAAAGGACACTTTTTTTTTGAAAGAATGTTTTCCTACAAATATATTTTTATTGGAAAATACCCAAATAATGAAATACCTATTATTTAATTTAATATAACTTTAGATTCTAAGTTATGATGAGTTTTTCTACAAGTATTTTATCCTATTACCTTTAACTAATAATTTCTTTTCATTTATCTAGATTATTTATAAAAACTGTGATTGTCATTATTTAAAGTTATGGAACCACTGTTGCAAAATTGTAACTCAGACAGTGAAAAAGATTTGACCTAACTGACTCCATCTTGCTTCTAATCTCCAAGCTGCCCTGTTCATTCCTGGACATAGGTTGAACTAACTTTGGGAGGAACTTACAGTTTAGCTTTGAAACAAAAACAATAACAGTCCTTTCCCAAAACAAACCTACTGCCTGTGGAATAGACCACCTAAAGCCACAAGATTAGAAGATATGGTAATCTTACTAAATTCAAGTTGTAGCTATTTTTGTTAAATCAATATCAATATCTTATTTATTAAAGATTACTCAATCAAAGATCACTCCAATTTGGGCAGAGTTTATAGTTTTATTATCCCTATGCCAATTTTTGACAACTTACAGT
Organism: Cheracebus regulus; assembly: GCA_963574635.1. Lineage (NCBI taxonomy): Eukaryota > Metazoa > Chordata > Mammalia > Primates > Pitheciidae > Cheracebus > Cheracebus regulus. The sequence goes on along the minus strand of CAUYQU010070405.1, from coordinate 42,258 downwards.
ATTTGGCAGGGATAAATATGAAATTGCTTGATTTATAAATGCAAACAAAAATGTATGCTGGCAATTCTTAAGACATTTCTAGTATCACTTTACCAATAATTTTAAAGCTAACTTATTTATTTAAGATTTTACTTAAGTTATGTAAACTTGAGAAAGCATTTGACTAGTCTTTTGACCTTATAAAGTATTTGATTCAAATGCTTTTATTTTCTTAAGCCAATTAATTAGAGCTCTTTTATATATTTTCAGTAGTGAAATATTGTGTACATAACACACAAATACATTGACGTATTAGGCATGCCAATAGAAATACATCTTATAGATTCATAAAAACCTTTTTTTCCCCCTATCTTAGACTTTCAGATTCTAGGTAACCTGTTTCACAATCCTAGGCAGTTGTCAGCTAAATAGTCTTAAATTTGCATATTAAAGGAAACAACTCAGGTGGAAATCAAATAGCAAAATTTACATCATAAGGTACAGAGAGAAAAAGTCTGGTGGTTCTAGAGGGAGATTAAAGATATATTCCAAATCAGACAATAAATTATAGAAATCTATCATAGGATTGTATAAGGAGACCAGTTTAACCTAGATAGGGACTACCTATCTTTTAACAGGATCTCTAAGCTCTGGGCAAAGCTCACACTGAATCCTGGGTCTCCAAAAAGGAAGAATTACTATGAGATTAGACCATGTGATGCTTTTATAGTGCACTTGAAAAAACCCCTTTTTAAAAAAAATAAAGACATTTCCAAGTGTCTAAACCATACTCTTCCTTAAAAACCCAAGAGTGACCTCTGATGCAACAACTATTTTAGGCAAAAAACAAACAGGTAAGATAATACAAAAGTAAGCAGTTTAAGAGCTGAGACAAACTTGTCTGTTTACATTCTTGTGGTTCCATAAGGAAAATCAGGTTTCTCCCCTAAAGGGAGTCTGGTGCCTTCCCTATTTTATTCAAGGAGCCCCAAGCTATCATAAACTATTTTAGGTTGCCCATGCAGCAGAGTGTAGAAGATAAAGGAGAGACAACAGAAGTAAATGAAGAAAACAGAATTCAGTCAAGTGGAAAGAAAAAAATTTTGCCAAAAAAAAAAAAAAAAAAAAAAGACAAAGTCCTAGGAAAAAAACAAAAAGAAAAATATGAAGACATTTTAAATACAAACACACACATATGCACACACACGTTGGATGTTAGCTTTCAATTAAGCTGACTTTTAACCATTGGATTCCTTTAAAAAATCTTTTAAAATCTTATTATCATATTTCAGCTAGGACAAATTGCTGAGATTTCAGAAGTACAGCTATTGCTGTTTCAGTTTGGCCTGGCTAGCAAAAAAGTGGTCTTGTTATGTAAATAAAGCTCCTTAGTAGTCAAAATAAAAAATCTTCCCCCTTTTTTTTTCTCCTTTCTCTGATCATTTTTCTCCCCACATCACTTTTTTTTTTTTTTAATTTGTGGGAATATAGCCACTTCAGTAGCCTTGTTCCTCGTAATTTGGAAATTTCTTTGGATTTGATCAAGTCAGACAGAGTTAATCAAACCCAATGGTAAAAAGACCCAAGGACAAAAACAGAAGCGAACAACAACAAAAAACCAAAAAACAGTTAAGCAAAACAATTACACAACTTATGTGATTACTGAGTGCTTTAATGGTAAGGAGAAATTAAAACCAGTGGGTTGTTAACTTTAGCCAAGACAAAACCCCAGTTTAGCTACTTACCTAGGGATGGGTCTCATGCTGAAAATGTCTCTCCACCATCCTAGAAACAAGAAAAAAAAAAAAACCTCATCTTCCTTGTTGGAAATGAGCTCAAACTCCATGAAGGATTACCTGCTTTCCATTGTCATGGAAATTTTGGGAGATCAAGGATACTCTGGAGGTGGTGCTCCCAAACCACCACAAATTATCCTACTGATTTGAGCCATAAAGTTAGCTCATGCTGGCACCAAGCACCGATAGATTTGTCAAAGACCAGGGGAGGTGCCACTCAGACTCCCTTCATGTTTACCAAGATATGAACCCTGAAAATGTATGACAGGTCTTAGTTAATTTGCAGAGTTTATTTTGCCAAGATTGAGGATGCATGCCTATGACACAGACTCAGGAGGTCCTGGTGACATGTGCCCAAGGTGCTCAGAACACAGTTTGGTTTTATAAATTTTAGGGAGACATGACACATCAATCAACATATGTGTGTGTGATGAACATTTGTTTGGTCTGTGAGAAGTGAAGTGGGGGCAGGGGGGCTTCCAGGTCATAGGTAGATAAGAGACCAATGGTTGCATTCTTTTCAGTTTCTGGTTAGCCTCTTCAAAGGAGGCAATCAGAAATACATTTGTCTCAGTGAGCAGAGGGGTGACATTGAATAGAATGGGAGGCAGGCTTGCTCTAAGCAGTTCCCAATGTGACTTTTCCCTTTAGCTTAGTGATTTTGGGGGCCCAAGATATTTCCCTTTCACAGAACTATTTACAAACGTATGGGCAGAGTGAAGGGAACCAAAACAGGATGGTGAAGCACTCAGCTTCTGGCAAGAATGAAGCTGTCTTTACCACAGAGAAACCTGAAGGAACCCAAGGGCAGGGAGCAGTTCCAGGGACCTAATGAAAGCTGCACCCTTGGGTCAGAGGGCCTCCGTTAGGACAAGAGAACAGAAGCTATCACCAACGGAAGCCTGGTGGGGAGGAAGCTAAGCCAGTGAATGCCCTGTCTGTGTTCTCCTGCTCTCTGACCTCTTCCCACTGGCAGAACCTAGCTGGAATTCAGTGGGCAAGGAAGTCCACAGAAACCAGCTTCCCAGAGTACAGAGCAGAGTGGAGACTGATAGAAAGAAAAATACCGTATGATCTCACTTATTTGCAGAATCTTTTTAGAGAAGTTAAAAAAATAGAGTAGAATAGTGGTTACCAGGGGGGAGGAAATAGAAGAAATAGAAGAAAGTCAAGGATACAAATTTGCAGTTATGTAGGATGAGTAATTCTGGAGATATAATGTACAGCATGAGGTAATGATATTGTATCGTGTACTGAAAAGTTAGAAGAGAGTAGATTTTGTGTGCTTTTAGTACACACACATAAAGACAACTATGGAAGTTGATGGATATGTTAATTTTAAAACTTTTAATCATTTTACTATGTGTGTGTGCATATGTATGTATATAAGCATGTTGTATACCTTAAATATATACAATAAAAATAAATTTTAAAATACAATAAACATAAAACTAGTATATTTATTTTCTAGGGCTTCCATAACAAAGTACCACAAACTGGGTTGCTTTGAACAATGGGAATTCAGTCTCTCTGCTTTATAGACCAGGAGTCCAAAGTCAAGTAAATCAAAGGAATGAACTATTGATGCACCAAACAAAATGACTATGTCTCAAAATAATTCTGCTGAGTGAAAGAAGCTAGGCAAATAAGAGTATATGCTTTATCATTGCATTTACAGAAAATTCTGGAAAATGTAAACTGATGTGTAGTGATAGAAAAGCAGATCAGTGGTTGCCTGGGAATGGGAATGAAGGGCTGGCATGAACAGAGACTTAGCTGCGCCTAGAAGGAACAGACAAATACTCCAGAAAGATCGAATAGAGGTGAGAGTGCACATTAAGGTGCTTGAGAAACCCTTGTAGCAGACAGGTTGAGGATTGTATTGGGAGGTTACAGGAGCATTGAGACTAAATAGAAAAGTTGGTGCTAGGTCCAAGATTGTGTTAAGAACTTCATGCTAAAGCCAAGAAGAAGGTTTCATTGCGATCAGATTTATGTTTTACATTTTAGAAAGGATGTTTTTGCTGTAGCCTGGAGACTGGATGGGGGTGAGCAATTCATAAGGCTTAGGAGGCCGCTGCAGGAGCCTGGATAGAGAGAGAGCCGTTGTCTGGACTAGGAAGGAGGCAGTGGAAGGAAAGAAATCTGAACATATATTCTGAGATATTTAAGAGGAAGGATCATCAAGACGTAGTTTTGACTGAGTGTGTTGGGGAGTAAGAGGGGACGTTGCCAAGAAGGAAGTCCCATTTTATGGCCAACTGAATTGCTTCATACACTGAGAAACAGGTTTGGGGAAGGTGGAAGATTTCAATTTGGGATATGCTGAAAGGCTGATGGAACATCCAGGTGGAGATATCCAGAGGACAGTTGCATATTATGGGTATGAAAGCCAGAAACAGTCTGGAAGCATAGATTTGGGGGTTATCTGTGGCCAATAATTCAAGCCATGGGAGCATGTGCAATAGCCTAGGGAGTATAGGTTGAGAAGGAAGAGGAGAGGCCTGAAAGAATCATAGGGAGCAACAACATATAAGGACAGCTAGGAAGCACACTGAGTTGGAGTTAGAGAGGCAGGAGAGGGAAGGCAGAGAGTGTGGTGCTCTGGAAGCAGGGGAGAGAGTATTTTGAGGAGATAACAAAAAGAGTTTCATATGCTCTGGCGAGGTCAAAGGATTTAAGGATAGACACATGTGCCAGATTTTGGGACAGGGAGGTAAATTATGACCTTGGGAAGAGTGCTCTTAAGGGTTGGAGGCAGGAGACACATTGGTGGTTTGAGAATGACTAGGAGCAGAGACAAGCATAGACAACCCTTTCAAGCAGTTTGTAGTTACAGGGAGAAGAAGAAATGGCTGCATAGTCTGTGGGCATATGATTGGGGAAGAGGGAGAATGTCCAGGGGGCAGTGGTGTATAGGGGTATCAAAGTCAGACACAGACTAGGAACATAGAATGTTATTGTTATTGTTGACATTATTACATTGTTAGATGAGAGATTTAACATGTCTGAATCCTGATGGAAAGACTGTACTAGGAAGGGAGAAGTCAAAGATGCTTACTCTGAGGAAATTCATAGAGTAAGGTTCTTGAGAAGACCGAAGTTTCCAGAACAAAAACTAAGAGGATTCACTTTAGAAAGGAAAGTGGAACCTCTCATATAGTTGAAAAGCAGGAAATAATATAGACCGAGGTAAGCCTGTAAGCTGTGGGTAGGGTTGAGAGTTTTCTCATCTGCTAGCTTCTAGTTTCCCTGGGAAGTGGCAGAGAAGTTCGTTGGCTGAGAATGAGGGGAGAGCTGGAGTTGGAGAGAGTGGGTGAGGCTGGCTTCAATATAAAACAGCTACTGCTGTGAGACTGGAAATCACCAGGGGCGCAAATGTGGTCCAGGACCAACGAATTTATGGTGACTCATGAGTTCTCTTAATAATGTTCAGCAGTGCAGGTATCGGCAGGGAGCAGGTGGACACTGGGCTTCTTCCAGACTCATGTTGCCTAATCAGGATGTCACATGCAAGAGCTGAGGATATTGGCATGGAGAAGGTTGTTGTTCTTGGTGGGAATCTCACTGGACTCAGCTCCTTGACCACAGATGGACAGGTGGTGGCAGGCAGAGAGGGCTCTGGGGCCAGGCTGCCAGGTTCAGATCCTGGTTTTGTCACTCACTAGTTGTGTGACTTGGGCAAGTTGCTTGACCTTCATGTGCCTTCATTGCCTATCTGCAAAATTGGAATAATAATAATAGTCCCAGTTGAGTCTGGTGGCTCACCCCTATAATCCTAGCACTTTGGGAGACTGAAGTGGGTGGATCACCTGAGGTCAGGAGTTTGAGACCAGCCTGGCCAACATGGCAAAACCCCATCTCTACTACTACTACTAATAATATAATAATAATGCCTATCTCATTAGCTCGTTGTAGAGAATAAATTAGTTAATACTTGAGAGGTACTTAGAACAGAGACACATAGTAAATACTCAACAAAGGTGGCTTTCATTATTAGTTGTTTTTACCTAAAACAAATAAAAATATCCTGCAGGCAAATAAAGAATGAGTATTGATTTGTCTTCTTGCCAGGTGGAGAGAAAAGCCATATGACATTGTCCTTGTTTCTTCCTAATAGCAGCCATTTATTGAGAGGTTGCTATGTGCCAGGCTTTACGTGTATTATGCTCACAGTGCAGTGGTTAAAAGGTCATACTACCTAGTTTGGAATCTTCTCTGTGACCTATGCTAAGTCATGGCACTTTGCCCAGCCTCAGTTTCTTTTGTATAAATTCGGTTAATAGAATATCCACTCCATAACATAATGCATGGACGGCACTCATAACCTGGCAAATAATGAGGGCTGACGAGATGTTGCTACAATTGTTAGATAACACTGAGAACAGCAACACCTTGAAGTTTGTATTTTTAAAATCATTAGATGCTGATAAGGACACTGCAAGAGGTTAAGTGACACATTGTTAAATTCCTGTCCTGAGCTATCCATTAACTACATGTAATAAGCTGTTTCATTAAGAGGCAACTGTACTACAGATAAAAGAGAATATTGGTTTCTATAAGACAGAAGTTTTCCAATGTATTTAATATGTGTATTTAACAGCTACCTCCCAGCTACTTATTAAACCCTTCTGGATATGTTCAAAATATTGTTTTATGTTGTGACTTAGCAGAACCATGATATTTTAACTAATAACACCCACTGTGGCTTAAGTACTAAGAAGTGAAAAGAAGTGAAAATTTACTGGGCTAAGGGCCAATTTCAGTAGTAATTAATGAACTAGCTGTTCACCTTAGTCTAAGCAGCAATTTATATCGATTTAATTCAATTAGTGGCTTTCCCAGTGTGTGGTTCTTAGCTAGAAAGAAAGTTTCACTTACTTGCCAGTTGAGCTTCTATCTTGATTGGACCTTCACAGAGTCTCATTTTTCCCCTATCAGTGAGCCGAGCCTAATTTCTGCATGCTCACGCCTTCCTTTCTGCTTCCTGTATATAACCTTGTTGAGGCTATGCAGAGGAAGCAGGCAAAGGGGCACACATTGTTAAAAGAAAGAGGTGAACCCTCTGGGGAGAATGTGCACCTGCAGCTTATGTTTCTGAAACCTACTCAGGCCCAGTAGTGCTCAGCCCTCACTGTGACCAGAGTCACCTGGGAGCTTTTAAAATCAGCCACTACTCAGGCTCTCAGCCCTTCAGAGATTCTGATTCAGTTGGTCCGGGGTAGCACTAGGCAACAGTATTTTTTTTTTAAAAGCTCCCAAAGTGATTGATTCTAATGTGCAGCTAGAGTGGAGAAGGTCTGGGTCTGTGTTCAGAACCCATACTGGGTTCTGAATAGAAAAGGGCAGGAGGTAATGCTTGGGACATAGAAAGAAAAAGAAATCAACAATAAACTGCTCCGCTCGGGCAGAGAAGGCTGGTGTTAAAATACAATTTCCAATTGGCTGTGTTGTAATTAGAAAGAGAATGGGGAGCAAGGCACAGGAAGCCACAGCAGATGTCTGGCTGTTGTGGGAGTATGTTGCTGTCTGGCTGTCGTCAGTGTATGTGGCTGCCTGACTCTAGGAACACCAGTTTGGGAACCAAAGCTACAGAAGTGTCTTTCCAGGCATTGCATCTCTAGTTAGCATCCTTAGGGCTCTATAACCTTCCTAGAACTCAAGGGGAACGTCTGGAGGGTTAAATATTTAACATCTATCAATCATTTTCTAGGAATTTAAATATTCTGTATCAGTTAAGATTCAGGAAAGTGTATAAAAGCTTTTGTAGTCACCAATGCTCCTTATAAATAAAAACAGCAAAATATAAGGTCTGGCATCTTTTGGGTTCATCCAAAATATCCACAAATAAATGGAAGCAGAGTCCGTGGATGTGTTCACATCTGGAAGGAAGAGGTAACGGGAGGAAAAGGAGACAGAGAGCAGGTTGGGATAGGTGGAAGAAAACTCCTTCTTCCATTATTTCTTAGCTATGTTACCTGGGTAAAATTATATAATCTTGCTGTTTCTTCCTTTATATGTAGGACAATAAAAACCTGTCTTGCAGGGTTATTGTAAGATGAGAAATAAAGTGAGCCAAATACCTAGTGCAAGCTGGTCCCCCAGAAGTACAGCCACAGCCACTGTGAGGGAAGGAGGCTGGTCCGAAAGGATCAGGGACAGCGAGCCTGCATGGTCATACTTATCTTGCTTGCTGGGAGGGTTGGAGACTTTATCAAGCTTTATTTCTAGGCAATTCAAAATGTAAAGCTCAGGGTAGCGGAGATAATGGGGATGTGGCATGAGATGATCACAGGGCTGTGAAAAGAAACTTGTAGACAAAGATCTTCACCTACCTTTCCTAGTAAAACTGGTTAAATATTAAAGTTCAGCATGGCTTTCTGAGAGGAAGATTTACAAAGCTAAGTGAATTGGGCACTAAGAAATTGGCAAGCCTGTTTTATACTGCTTAGCTCTCTTAAGAATCATCTGAGTCATGCTATATAGCTTTTCTTTAGCTTAACATTTTTTTTCTGGGTTAAAACAGGAATTACAGTGTTGCCACATGTGGATTTTATAAAAGAGGAAGATGTGGATGGACAGATAACCAGGAATCCATGACTATAACTTAATTTTTTTCTTGCATTATGTTTATCAATTAATATATAGTTTTGTTTCTGCATAATGGCTTTATTTACATTTGATACTAGAAAAAAGCAATTTATTAACATAGGTCCAGAAACTTCAGTTTTTGAAACTAGAATTGATAGATTTAATACAAATTTTAATATATTCCTAGCAGATCCAGTGAATTATAAAATTATATAAGCCCCTGGTTATAGCTTTAATGGGGTATAAGTGACAAATAATAGACTGAACACATTTAAAGTATACTGTCTGAGAGTTTTTGACATACTTTTACACCCATGAAAGAATTACCATAATCAAGGTAATGGCCATACCTACCATTCCTGCATGCTTTCTGTGTTTTGGGGTAAGTCCTCTGTTGCACCCCTTCCCATGCCAGCTCCCAGTCAATTTTTAAGCTGCTTTCTGTCACTATATATTTGTTTGCAATTTCCAGAATTTTATATAAGTGAAATCATACAGTGCACACTCTTTTTTTTTTTTTTGGTCTGACTTCTTTTACTCAGCATATTTTGAGATACATCCATGTTACACTTAGCAATAGTTCATCCTTTTTTATTGCTGAATTGTAGTTCATGGTATGAATGTACCACAATTTGTTTATCCATCATCTGTTGATGGATATTTGGGTTGTCCCCAGTTTAGGCCTATTACACATACGGCTGCTGTGAATATTCATGTATAAATCCTTGCATGGACATGTATGCATTTTATTTTTCTTGTGTAAATACCTAGGAGTGGAATAAGTGGATCATATAGAAGTTATACTTTAACTTTTTAAGAAACTGCCAAGTTGTTTTCCAAAGATGTTGCACCATTTTACATACTCTCAGTATTGTGTGAGTTCCAGTTCCTCTAAGTCCATGCTGTTATGGGTTGAACTGTGTCCCCTCAAAAGATGCTGAAGTACTAACCCTGTAAATGTGACCTTATTTAGAAACAGCGTCTTTGCAGATGATCAAGTTAAGATGAGGTCATTAGGGTGAGCCATAATCCAATATGCCTGATGTCCTTATAAAAAGGGGAAATTTGGACATAGGGACAGACATACACATGAAGAGAGCACCATGTGAATATGAAGGCAGAGATTGAGGTGACGCATCTCTAAGCCTGGGAGAGCCAAAGATTGCCAGTAGACCAACAGAAGCTCGGAGACAGGCATGGAACAGATTCTCCTTCACGGCTCTCAGAAGGAACCTACCCTGTCAACGTCTTGATCTTAAATGTGTGGCCTCCAGGACTGGGAGATAATACATTTATGTTGTTCAAGCTACCTAGTTTGCGGAAATTTGTTAGGGGTGCTCTAAGATATTAATATACTCACCAACATTTGGAATGGTTGATCTTTTAAATTTTAACCGTTCCAACAGGAGGATAGTGGCACTTCATTGTGGTTTAAATTTCCATTTATCTAGTAACTAATGATTTTGAAAATCATTTCATGTGCTTATTTGATATCTGCATGTCAAATAATGGTGGAATATTGTTCAAATTCTTTTTCTCTGTTTTTTTCTCCATTGGTTTGTTTTCTTATTGAGTTTTGAGAAATTTTTGTATATTCTAGATACAAGTTTCTTATCAGATATACAATTTATTAATATTTGCTCCAAGTCTGCGGCTTATATTTTTGTTGTCTTAATATCGTGAGGTTTTGTTTTGAGACAGAGTCTCGTTTTGTCACTCAGACTGGAGTGCAGTGGCACAATCTTGGCTAGCTGCAACCTCTGCATTCTGGGTTCAAGCAATTCTCCTGCCTCAGCCTCCTCAATAGCTGTCTCTACAGGTGTGCACCACCACACCTGGGTATTTTTGTATTTTTGGTAGAGACAGGGTTTTGCCATGTTGACCAGTCTGGTCTCAAACTCCTGGCCTCAGGTGATCTGCCCACCTTGGCCCCAAAGTGATGGGATTACAAGTGTGAGCCGCTGTGCCCAGCAATATTTGTTTTTTGAAAAATGTAAGTTTCAGATTTTGGTGGTTCACCTTATCAATTTGTTCTTTTATGGATCCTTGAATCTAAGGAATCTTTGACTAACCCAAGGTCACGAAGATGTTCTATGTTTTCTTCTAAATGGCATTATACTTTTAGATTTTAGTTTTAGGTCTGTGGTTCATTTGGTGTTGATATTTATGTATGCTGTGAAGTTTTGTTTTGTTTTTTTAACATCAAAGCAGCATTATTGTCTGGGGTAAATACCTTAGATTTGTTGTCTCATGGCCACAGACAACTATGATACAGACACACAAAGGGTGAAGTTTAATAGGTGAGAGAAGGATCCTGAGGGGGTTTTCTGGTCCATGGCAAAATGATGAGCTTGAGGGGTTTTATAGATGAGCTTGAGGAGGCAGTGTCTGATTTACAAAGCACATAAAAGATTGGTTGGATCAGATGTGCCAATTGCATAAGGTGGGAAAATCTGGTTAGGGCTAGATGTGCCATTTGCACTGAGTGCAAAAATCTGACCACCCCCACCCTAATTTTTTATTATGCAGATGGGTTTTCTGCCTGGCTGGCACCATGTTGCCTGCTTCTTTACTGTACACATGGTGACAAAGAAAAGGGAAGATGGAGCCTCCATGTTGAACATATCTGGCCCCAAGTTAGCTCTTTTCCATTAGCACAGCTGCCATCATTCACCTGTGCAAGCTTTTAGCTTGCTTATCTATTGTGTGCAGCTCGATTTTTCAGGCTGTTCTTTGTTAGAAAAGAAATAATTTTGAGGCAGCTTTTTTTGTTAATAGGGAAATTCTGCTGAGGACTCTGTTGCCCTTACTATATGCCTAAATAATTTCTTTCTAGATCCTGTATTATATTGACCCCTCACAAGTGGTAACCCTAACTGCTCTTAGGGGGTGTTGGATGATGACTCTTTCTGGCTACTTCCTGCTGAAAAGGGGCATTGTGAAGGGAACAGCAGTTAAGGCTCCTCCTGGGGTCAATCTAAGGATCCTCAGAAGAATGATGTGTCCATGCGTGGTTCCATCATAGTACTGTCTGGAGTTTGATAGGTTGTAAGTTAGAAGAGATAAATTTTACAAGAAGGTTTAGGATATAGGGTTTGAATATGAGTATTAAGATTACCACTATTTGCCTGGGTGAGGTGGCTCATGCCTGTAATCCCAGCACTTTGGGAAACCAAGGTGGGTGGATCATCTGAGGTCAGGAGTTTGAGACCAGCCTGGCTAATGTGGTGAAACACTGTCTCTACTGAAAATACAAAAATCAGCCAGGTGTGGTGACAGGCGCCTATAATTACAGCTACTCAAGATGCTGAGGCTGGAGAATCACTAGAACCCGTGAGGCGGAGGTTGCAGTGAGGTGAGATCATGCCACTACATGACAGAGTAAGACTTTGTCTCAAAAAAACAACAAAAAATTTACCACTATTAGCGCAAGTACTATAGGCCATAACCATGACAGTGGAGTTTGTCTGATACCTGTTAGTCATTTTGGTGGGATGTAATACTGGTTTGGCTCCACCAGATGTCACTGTGCTTTACCAGAAGCATTAATATAGATGCAACAGTTTTCCTTTCAGGAAAAGTGGCATTGGATTGGGTGGCCAGAGTAATTTTAGTGTTAACTTCAGTTAAATCTTTCCTGTAATTATTAATCCTGTTATAAAGATGATAACTAGGCAGAATATTACAGCAATTAGAATTTTCCATCCAGAATTCCACATTGCAGGTGCCGCAGTGTGTAGTCCTAATACAAATAGTAGAATGAGTATAGCAATCCTACAAGTGGGGTGTAATAAATAATTTCCATCTAAATTTTACTCAACAAGATATAGAATTTCCCTTTACAGGTCAAAAAGGAGTTATAATATCTGATAGTAAATCTTGAGAGAAAAAGTAGAAATGACTAAAAATAGAGAAGGTAGGAGTGGGACTGAGTAGGATGAGTAGCCCTCACTCATCCACTTATCTTTTATGATTTTAGCTTAAGATCTCCCATTTCTTTGCATTGACATCTAGGACATCCATCTGGACTGTCTGGGGTTGCTCCTTCAGCTTTCCAGGCTTTGACTCAAGCATAATTTATCCAGGAGTCCAGTAAAAATGTAACTTTTACTGCTGAGGAGGTTGAAAGAACAGTGTAGGGTTCTTCCCAGCTTGGGCATAGGGAAGGAGAGCATAAGGGAGAGCTTTCACCAACACCAAATCTCCTGGGTTAAATAAAAATGCTTATATTGCTTGGGGTTGGGCTTCTGCTAGTTGTGTTAATTCGAATTGGAAGTGAGCTGGAGAAGTTACATGCTTAACCATTTGAGGTTAACCATTTCTGGTCTAATAGAAAGTCATTGGTAAGGAAATGCTGTCCATACAGCATTTTCAAAGGGCTTAGACCTAACGTTAAAAGAGTATTTCCAACCCACAGTAAAGCTATGGGAAGAAGAGTGACCTAAGGAAGGTGAGTTTCTTGGGACAATTTTCCGAGGTGTCTTTTGATAACATTGTTTTTTTCTTACCTTTCCTGAGGACTGGGGTCTCCAAGCACAATGGAGATGATATTGTATGACTAGTGCCTTTGAGATCCTCTGTGTGATGGCTGCCTTAAATGAGGGGCCTTTGTCACTTTAGAGGTATTTAGGTACACCAAAGTGGGGAATTATTTCATTAACTAAAACTTTTATTACCTCAGAGGCCTTTTCTGTACAGCACAGAAATGCTTCTACACAGTTAGTGACAGTATCCACCCATACTTGGAGGTATTGGATGCCCTTCATCTTTGGCATGTGGATAAAGTCTATCTGCCAATCCTCCCCTGAATTGCTTCCCATACTTTGGGTTTGGGGAAAAAGTCTGTCTTAAAAATAATCCCGTCAATAGGGGCTACCTCACAAGAATTAACAACCTGTTTGACTGTTTTTAATAAGTTATCTCCTGAAAATAATCTCTAGGCACACTGATAAATTTTATCCTTTCCCAAGTGAAAAGCTTGGTGACGGATTTTAAGGACTTTCCACTGGACAGAAGCTGGTAAGTGAAGTTTACCCTCCTCTGGTTGTAGTCATCCTAAGGGCTGGAAAGTGTATCCTTGAGGGATGGCCCATTCTATCTCTGCAGGGGAGTGCTGAGGCTTAATTTCTCTTATGGAGCCTTCCCAGATTAGAGGGGCTTCCAGTATGGTGATATCCTGAGGCTTCATTGACACTGACTTTGCTGCCAGATCAGCTAGCTTGTTTCCTTGGGCTATTTCATCTGTTCCTTTATGATGTCCCTTACAATACATCACTGCTACTTCTTGTGGAAGAAAAACTGAGGATAATAACCTGTTAATTTCCTGGTGGCATTTTGTAGGGGATCCATTAGCAGTAAGAAAGTGTCTTTCCTTCCAAATGGTAGCATGAGCATGGAGAACTAGGAAAGCATACTTGGAGTCAGTGTAGAAGTTAGCTACCTTTACTTTGCTTAATTCAAGTGCTCTTGTAAGAACTATCGTTTCAGCTAGTTGAGCACTTTGCCTGGAGGGAGAGGCACACTTTCAATACCATCGTTCAGAGTGACTACTGTCTTATGAACTCCTTGCTCTACAAAGGAACTTCCACTGGTGAAGAGGATCCAGTCTAGGTTTACTAGGGAATCCTCCCTGGCTTCATAGGTCTATACCACAACTTGTTCACAGTCATGTTCAGTTTTCTTGGGGAGGAAAGTGGCTGGATTTAGATGAGAACAAGTTTTCAATTGTAGACTCTTCTAACAGCAAAGCCTGATATTTAAGCAGCTCTCTCACTGTTAGCCAAAGACTTCCACTGGAAAAGAGCAAGCTGGCTACATTATGTGGGGCCTAAATAGTTAAGCCATTTCCCAGGGTTAATTTGGTGGCCTCTGGTACCAGTTGGGCCACTGTGGCAACTGCTTGGAGGCACGCTGGTCACCCTTTAGCCACCAAATTAAGTTCTTTACTCAGGTAGCCCACTGGCTGTTGAGCTGGTCCTTGGGCCTGCATTAAAACTCCCAGGGCCATTCCCTTCCTTTCCGATACATAAAGACTAAAGCCCTTCCCTATGGGAAGGCTGAGGGCTGGTGCCTTAAGTAAGGCTTGTTTTAACTAGGTTAAAGGCCTTTTGAACTTCAGGTTCCCAGGTTAAGAAATAAGTTTTAGCCACTTGAGTTTCTATTAGGAGTGACATAAGGGACACACTATCTCACCATACCCAGGTATCCATAGTCTACAAAATCCTGTAATGTCCAAAAAATCCTCTCAGTTGCTTGAGGGTTTCAGGGAGGAGAAAAGAGGAAATAATGCTTTTTTTCCCTAATGCTCTGGTCTCTTCAGACAATACTAAATCTAGGTACTTCACTGAGATTTGGCCAAACTGGGCCTTAAATTTTGAAACCTTATATTCTCTGTTGGCTAAGAAATTAAGAAGAGCTTCAGTGCCTTCCTGAGAAGCTTCCTCAGTTGGGGCACTGAGCAATATGTCATCTATATATTACAAGGTCTTGACCTGAGGATGGGAAAATTTGGAAAGGTCCTTTGACAGTGCCTGTCCAAACAAGTGAGGACTGTCTCAAAATCCCTGAGGCAGCACCATCCGTGTTACCTGGGCAGTTTGGCTGGAGGACAGGAAGGCAGACAAATATTGAGAGTCAGGATGTAACAGTATACAGAAAAAAAGCATCCTTTAGATCTAGGACTATTAACCATTTAGTTCCCTCAGGTATTTGAGTTAGCAAGGTATAGGGATTAGCGACCACCAGATGAATTGGGACTGTGGCCTCATTAATGAGGCAGAGGTCTTGAACTAATCTTCATTCCCCATTGAGGTTTTGCACTCCTAATATTGGGGTGTTTCAGGGGCTGATACAGGGTTTGAGGAGGCCCTGCATCTTCAAGTTATTAATAACAGCTTCTAGCCCATTCCTAGACTCTGGCTTTAGGGGATATTGTCTCTGGTTAAGAAAATAAGTGGGATCCTTAAGATGGATCTGGACTGGCTTAGCAGTTATAGCTTGACCTATTCTTCCTTGAGTAGCCCATAGTTCTGCATCAATAGTAGCTTCTACCAGGGGGAAACAAAGAGTTTGTGCTGAGGTATAAGGATGCTGGCCGCCATGTGAGCTAAAATGTCTCTACCTAATAAAGGAGTGAGACTTTCTGGCATAATAAGGAAGGCATGTGTAAATAATGAATCCCCCCTACTACAACTAAGGGGTTGAGAAAAATTTCAGGTTAGAACCTTTCCTGAGATGTCCATCATGGTCATGCTCTGGATCAGAGAGAAGACAGACACTGACTCCAGGGTCCAGAAGGAGGTTCACCCTTCTTCCTGCAATTTCCAGAATTATTCAGGGCTCCTGTGCAGTGATGGCAGGGTGAGCTGCTGGAGCTGGGGGTTTGAGTGCTGAGACCTGTTCGTCATGTTGGACCATCTGTGAGACTGGTTCTGAACCCAGTGACCTCCATCTCTGGGGGCAGTCTGATCTCACCAGTGGTCTCTGCCACAGGATGGACAGAGTTGAGGTGGCTTCCTCTTGCTGCCTGGGCACTCCTTCTTAAAGTGCCACGACTTGCCACACTGGTAGCAACTAGTGGATGCACCTCAGGGATCCTGGATTTTGCAAGCCTGCAAAGCAGCTACTAGAGCCTCTGTCCTTCTCTTGTGTTTTTTCTCTTTCTCTTGGGTCTCTTCCTGGTTTCTATTATAAAAGACTGAGGTGACTACCCTCAGGAGGTTTTCCGAGGTGTTATCTGGTCCTCTAGCCTCCTTCTGCAGTTTCCTTCTAATATCGAGAGTTGCCTGTGGAATAAAATTTCTTTTAGGATTAGCTGTTCCTTGATGAATCAGGGGATAAGGAGGTGTGTTTTATTAGTGCCTCTCTCAGCCTTTTCACAAAGGCTGCAGGATTAGCATCTGGATTTTGGTCTATCACAGTTTTGTGTAATTAAAAGGTTTGGCTCTAGTTCTTTGTAGGCCCCCCAGTATGTACATTAAAAAGTGTTTCCTTTTCCATTCATCTGTAGAGCAATTGGGGTTCCATTCAGGGTTGTCAAGAAGTACTGCCTCTTTTCCTATTGAGAATGATGGTTTACCTATTTCTTCACCTTCCCTATGTTCTCTTTTCCTTTTTGGCCTACTATAAGAGACATATTGCTTCTCTATGAACTTCTCTGCTGCCTGCAGAGATACTTGTTTGTCAGCTGGGGTTAGGGTTTGGCTTAGGAGGAGCATAACATCCCTCCCTGAGAGGTCAAACATCTGAGCTAAATTTTGGAAAGCTCCTATATACCTATCAAGGTTGTCAGCAAATTGGCCAAGTCTCCCTTTATTTGCCTAACGTCCTGCAATGAGAAAGGAGCATGAACCCTAGTGGAATCACCTCCACTGGGCATTTCCTGTAGTCATAAGAGCAAAGCTGCAGGGGTGGGGAGTTTTGGAGATGGTGTAACTGGAGGAGCTGATGGCACAATTGGAGGGAGCCCCAAATAAGAGGGACAAGAAGGGCCTGGACACTTAATAGCGTCCTCAGGTGGTTCCCCCAGAAGTTGCTTCTCTAATTTTGGTGAATCATTCCCTATGGGCCTGCTTGATATGACTACTTAAAGAGCTGGGTTGATTGTGTCATGCTTGCAAAAGTCTAGTAAGAAAGCTATGCCCTTGTGCAAAAGCAGAGTTTCAGAGGAGTGCAGGCTGAAGATGGTCTGTTACCCATCTAGAAAGTGAAGTGAAAAAAAGTGTCCCTTTAGTCTTTTTCCTTTTCTTTGGAATGGCCCAAGGTGGAGGGGAAAATAATGGGGATATCCCCCCAACTGTTTTCCTTACTTGGTTCCCTGAGCCTCAGCATTCATTAAAGGTGCCGCCCATGAATGCAGGCATGACCCTCAGCCATGGAAATGGAAGAACTAAGTAGTTAGGATTAGTCATGCTCACCCATAGACTCTAGTCCTCCACTAGTGATTTCCCTTTGACTTCCTAGACCTGTGTGGCCCCCTGATGAATGGATCTTGGGTAAGACTATGTAACAGTTGCATTTGGCAAGGCCCCTTAATGGAGGGAGTCCGGGACTAAAACATTTATTTTTAGGCAGTGGCTCTGGTTAAGTTCCAGACATAAAATTTCCTACTATTTAAGTCACATTCTAATTGGAGGCAGAATAGGTGCCTTAAAAGAACATAGAGACTGAATGGCAGTCTTCCTGGTGATGGGACAGTATTGAGACTAGGATTTTCTTTTAGAGGACCTCTTCCCCCACCACCCCCTCCCACAATGTTGTTGAGTTTTCCTGTTAACAGCAGGGCCGTAAAGCTGTTCTCTAGGAGAGGGGTGCAAAAAGGAGGAGAATTGAGAAACTAGAATTGGCAAAGGGCTGACAATGTGTCTCATGGAGAGGATTCCTATTGCACTAGATTGTGTTGTTGGCCTTAAAATACCATGTGCTCTCCATACCAAGGGTAAAGAGAGAGACACTCACTGGGCTGGGGGGTTGATTGGAGGCAGAAGACCCCGTGTTTGTAGAAAATCACAAGAACAGCAATACCTTGAGCTATATTCCTGGTTACTATGGCATTTTCTGATCTTGACTAACAGGATTACTTTCTTGAATTGTAAAAATCCCCACAGCATTGCATACAGAGAGTGGATAGGAGACATTATGGTCGCAGACAGAAAAGGAGGAACATTGTGATATGAAAAGCTTGGAGATTCTGTTTTCAATGCCCATAAGGCTGTTGGAGGCTGAGGTTAGTCCAGAAGGCTTCAGATAACACCAGGGTTTGCCCCTAGCCAAGAACCCTCAGTTACCTCTGAACCTCTTCCAGCCTCATGTGACGGCTAGGCTCTCTGTGAAAAGAAACTGGTTCAAAACAAAGCCAACATTCCCAGCACGCTGAGGGCACTGAGGGATTCATTAAGTTCTCCTAGCAAGCCTGCCTCCCAATTCTTGTAAGGCTGGCAGCCACATTGTTTTTAAATGGCTGAAGGGGGCCCAGTGTTTGGTTTGATTTTGTAATGGAGGATGGCCTCAAAATGAAAGGGAAGGGTTGGGGTCAGCTCCTATAGTCACCCTTCTAATGAATCTACCTTGGATCCTGGATAGGCTCCCAAAATGAAGCAATGTCATTTTCTGGAGTAAATACCCAAGATTCGTTGTCTCACAGCTATGGAAAACTAGGACACGGACACACAAAGACTGAGGAAGAGAGCAGAATTTTAATAGGCAAAAGAGGCCAGGCATGGCGGTCCACCCCTGTAATCCCAGCCCTTTGGGAGGCCGAGGTGGGCAGATCATGAGGTCAGGAGTTCAAGACCAGCCTAGCCAACATGATGAAGCCCTGTCTCTAATAAAAATACAAAAATTAGCTGGGCATGGTAGTGTGCACCTGTAATCCCAACTACTGGGGAGGCTGAGACAGGAGAATGGCTTGAACCCAGGAGGTGGAGGTTGCAGTGAGCTGAGATTGTGTCACTGCACTCCAGCCTGGGTGACAGAGCAAGACTCCATCTAAAAAAAAAAAAATAGGTGATAAAAAGAGAAAAGCTCTCTCCTGCAAAAAGAGGGATCCAGAGCACATTTTCTGGTTCATGGTGAAATGCAAGGGGTTTTATAGATGAGCTTGAGGAGGTGGTGTCTGATTTACACAGAATATGAAAGATTGGTCGGACCAGGTGTGCCATTTACATAGCATGTGAAAATCTGGCTGCCCCCACCCTAATCTTTCAAGATTCTCTGCCTAGTTGGCACTGTATTCCCTGTTTCTTTACTGTACATGTGGTGACAAAGAAAAGGGAAGATGGAGCCTCCATGTTGAACATACCTGGCCCCCAGGTAGCCCTTTTCCATTGGCACAGCTGCCGTCATTCACCTGTGCAAGCTTCCAGCTTGCTTATCTATGTCTGTAGCTGGATTTTTTAGGCTGTTCTTTGTTAGAAAAGAAATGATTTGGGAGCTGCTTTTTTTGTTAAAAGGGAAATTCTGCTGAGAACTCTTGCCTTTACTCTCTACCTAAATGATTTCTTTCTAGCTCCTATATAATTTTCTCCACTGAATTGCTTTGCACCTTGATAATAAATGAGCTATCTATTTATGTCTATTTCTGAACTGTATTCCACTAAATTATTTTTCTTCACATCAGTGCTACATTGTTTTGATTATGGTAGTGTTATCATAAGTCTTGAAGTCAGGTAGTATTAGCCATCTAATTTTGTCATTTTTAAAAATTGTTTTAGCTCTTGGAAATCCTTGCATTCTGATTTGAGCTTCACAACCAGTTTACCTATTTCTACAAAACTGTTACTGGGACTTTTATTGGGATTGCATGGAATTATAGATCAATTTGGGGGAAATTGACATCTTAACAATATTGAGTCTTTTGACCCAATGAACAAGAAATATCTATCCATTTATTTAGTCTCCAACTTTTCTCAGCAATGTTTTTAAGCTTCTACTTTGTACATCTTTTATATCTTTTGTTATTTTTATTCTAAAGTATTTCATATTTTTGGTGCTCTTATAAGTAGCATTGTCTTTTAAACTTTCCAATTGTTTGCTGTGAATATATAGAAATATAATTGATTTTTGTAGATTAATCTTGCTATCCTCATTTATTAGTTATAGTAGTTTTTGTAGATTCTGTTGGAGTTTCTGCATGGATGATCACATCATTTATGAATAAAGATAGCTTTATGTCTTCCTTTTTAATCTAGTTGTGCTTTGTTTTATTTATTGCCCAATTGTACCAGCTCGAACCTCCAGTACTAGCTAGGATAGTTAGTAGGTTAACTCCAATGTGTTGTAGATGTCCTTTATCAGTATAAGGAGGGTCCTTGAGAGGTTTTATCAGGAATGGATGTTGGATTTTGTCTGATGCTGCTTCTGCATGTATGAGATGATCATATGATTTTTCTTTTTAGTTTGTTAATAGGATAAATTATTTTATTGATTTTGTAAGCAAATCCTGCATTTATGGAATAAACTCCATTTAGTCCAGGGCCTGCTTTTACCTTTCCTTTTCTAAGCTCCATGAAGACCTTTGCCTTCTGCTGACACTGTCTTTCCTCAGACCATATAGTAGAAAATATCATCAATTGTCTTGGGGCTTTCTTGTGGAAATCACATCTCAACCTCCTTCTTGTTGCTTTAATTGTATTTGTGGATTTCCAAATCTCCCTAAGTCACTTATTCAAAGATAGTCTCTTGGGTTGTTTCTAAAAATGGTTAATGACCTCCATTTGGATTGACTTTTCACTGAGTAATTTTGCTTTCAGAGTAATTTAATTTCCACATCAGGGTGGCACACTTCTACTTTATGGACTGAATAAAGGCATGCCATGCTTAAACTAAATCACAGGTGGCGTGGTGGTACTTTCTAAAACATTCCACTCCCTTAGTGTGATGAAATACTATGCCTTCTGGAATTTTCCCTGGTCCTTTGTCCTTAATTGTATTCCCAGAGAGGGTTGTGTGACTCACCTGTTTGAACTACAGAAAATCTGTGCATCTCTTTTTAGTAAATTTCTGTTTTGACTTGTGCATTCCAGTCAGGTAAATTCTTGTTTGTTAGTAAGAGCTGTTATTTTCAGAAAGGTTAAACCCAAATCTGAACTGGTCCTGGCTTGTTTGAGTTCCTTAAAAAATGGAATCTAGAATCTGTCACTTGCGCTTGTTATTTATCATAATAGTTGTGGCTTTGTTATTTCCATCAGTACTCTTATTTTTGCCTGTAGGTCCTCATGACCTACATTATTCCTCCACTCCTTCCTTCTTATTTTCCCATTGCCATCCTGCTTCCTAGAAAAACCTGTGATTTGTTTGGTGGATTATTCCTCTGGGAGGACTGGCTAGGGAAAGGACTGAATAAGATACATGATTGTAAAATTACTCTTAGAACTGAGCAATGACCTCTAAGGGTCTACAGATATTAATTTGAGAAATGTTACTTTAAATTGGTTTTCCTTTGTCTATCTTCATATCAAATATATCTGTCCTTTGAGTCCCAAACCTTTTCCAAGTGTAAGTGTCCAGTGGGAATGAACAGTCTTTTTAACATTAAGACCTGAATTTTATGTTCCTTACTACAGTCCCTGGAAGATTTGAAGTGTTTCTTCCAGTGCTCACACTCACCTCTAGTATCTGGGGATGTTCCTTTAGGCAGCCACTTTCTTAGTGGCCTCCACAGCTTTATGCCCAGGTCCAGAATGCTGCCCCACCTTCCACTGCATGTGCTGAGCGTCTGCCTCCAGGCCCCTCCCAAGGTTCCAGTGGTCCACTGTGTTCCCTGTGCCTGCCTGTCTCTAGGCTTCTGCTCAATCTGCAGCATTGACAGGTCCCTGCTCCACTGAAGCCACTCACCTCCAGTCCACAATATGATGCTCTGCCTTCTGAACTGACAGACCCATCTTTTTTTTTTTAGCCATTAGGAAGCAGGTCTCATCTTCTGTGCCCTACTTGTCTCAAAAAGGCCCCACAATAGAATTGCTCAGGCCCCATGAGTTCAGTAGGTCGGATTTTAGTTTATATATAGTTCTTTTCAAGTCTGCTTTAAGGAACTGCCACCATATTTACCCACAACCAGCATTCTCTTCTTACAATATGACCCTTGTTCTGAGTTATCTAACTCTGAGGTCCCCAACATTTTTGGCACCAGAGACCAGTTTCATAAAAGACAGTTTTTCTACAGACTGGCCAAGAGAATGGTTTCAGGATGATTCAAGTGCATTACATTTATTGTGTACTTTATTTCTATTATTATTACATTGTAATACATAATGAAATAATTATATAACTCACCATACTGTAGAATCAGTGGGATACTTGAGCTTGTTTTCCTGCAACTAGTTGGTCCCATCTGGCAGTGATGAGAGACAGCAACAGACCATCAGGCGTTAGACTCTCATAAGGAGCATGCAACCCAGATCCCTTGCATATGCAGTTCACAGTAGGGTTTGTACTCCTATGAGAATCTGATGCTGCCATTGATCTGACAGGAGGTGGAGCTCAGACAGTAATGTGAGCAATGGGGAGTGGCTGTAAATACAGATGAAGCTTCTTTAGCTTGCCTGCCACTCACCTCTTAATTTACTTAACATCTCTGTGCCTTGGTTTCCTCACTTGTAAAATAGAAGATAAAAGCAATACTGCCCCCTCATAGGGTCCCTGTGAGCTCTGAATGAGTTAACATGTATAATGTACTTAGAACAGTAAGTGTTACATTAAGTTAAATTAGGTTTAGCTTAAATCTGCCTCTCTGTGAATTTGGCCTAAAGGTTTCTCCATATATAATAATGTAACCTAAATGGGTGTGGAAACAGACTGTAACCTACTCTTGTAACAAGTAGCCCAGTCTCAGCCCATCACAGAAGCCATACTTCAACCACTAGTAGGTGGCCAAATGTTCAAATCGTGCTCAAATAGGGCAAAGGCAGAACCGTAACCAATCTGGCTGTTTCTGCATGTCGCTTCTGTTTTCTGTACCTCACCTTCCCTTTTCTGTCCATAAATCTTCTCCCACCACGCAGCACTGCCAGAGTCACTCTGAACCTACTCTGGCTGAGGAACTGCCTGATTTGTGAATTGCTTAATTAAACTCTGATAAACTTAATTCATCTAATGTTTTTCTTTTAACCCCAGTTTTTATTAACAATGCAAGCTCTTTAATGCTAGTAAGATACAGTTATTAAAAGAAGAAAGAAATATATATTTATGTGTTCATGCACACACATATATACACATTTATATTACATATAGCAGAGTCAACTGGTTGAAAAAAATAAACATAGTGACTTTTCATTGAGTCAGTTATTGACAGCAGAATTCCTTGATATGAGAGCTTTGGATATTGACCTGGAACAGGATTGATTGGTATGCAAGACCATAAATGTAAATACATTTTAGGCGGAAAAAGTAAATACTATTTGAGCAGTAAGTTCCTTCATAAAATACATACCTGGAAATCGCAAAGGTCAGATTAAAATTTCAAACTGAACTAGATCCTCTGTGGGATTTGTAAAGTCTTGCCATGTCAATGACACCAATGAGTGGGGGCTAGGTTATTGGCGGTCAAATCTGTGCCTTTGACTGCTTGGCCTTGACTGCTAGGCCTCTCCCAGGGCCTCGCTCCAGGAGAGCTCATGGGATGCAAAACTTCTGGGGTGCCATGCTGCTCCCTTGCTGGTTGTGCAACCAAATGAGAAAGATCAAATTTTCCACCCTTTGCCCAGTCTAGAGCAATTCACTTTTGGATGTTTCCAAAGCACAGAGGGGCAATATTTAGGCCCCTGCAGTCCATATCCTAAAGGAATTCATGCCAACTTTCTTCCTTATGCAGGTCTCTGCTTAGAAATTATAACTCTTGGCAGGATGTGATGGCTCACGCCTGTAATCCCAGCACTTTAGGGAGGCAGAGGTGGGAATATCACCTGAGGTCAGGAGTTTGAGACCAGCCTAGCCATCATGGGGAAACCCCCTTCAACTAAAAATACAAAAATTAGCTGGGCATAGTGGCGCATGCCTGTAGTCTCAACTACTCGGAAGGCTGAGACAGGAGAATTGCTTGAACCCTGGAGGTGGAAATTGCAGTGAGCTGAGAGCTATTGCACTCCATTCTGGGTGACTGTGAGACTCCGTCTCAAAAAAAAAAAAAAAATTAAGGAAATTACAGGTCTTTCTAAAGGCACACCCTCACAGGGTATTGTGTAGCTTTTTGTCCTGCTTTATTTTCTGCATAGTCTTAGGACTGCTAGACCGTCTTAGTCCAGGCTCCTTATATAATAAGAACTAAGCAAGGTTATGTGCTAATGTTTTATTGGGAGGTGCTATCCCAGTGAAAAAGGGTAGGGAGGCAGCTAATGAGGGAATGCAGATACAAGATGAAGAATTTGGAAGCTGGCCACTGCTTCCGCAGAAGACACTGATGGTGGCTCAGCACCTGTTCATGTGCTGGTTCCTTCCCATCTCTGTCTCTTCTGGATCTACATTCGTTCTTCAGAGTGTTAACTCCCCTGAACCTCCCTGTCATGTTATGTGGTCCCCTGGGGCAGCAACTAGGGAAGCTGCTCTGGACTTGGGCACAGGAATTGCAGCAGCTCCTCAACCTGTGAGGAGTTAGGAAGAAGCTGGTGTTTTACTACCAAGGGGACTGCACGGGTTGGTGCTGGGGTAACTCCCTGCATAGGCCTGGGAGGCAGGTGAAGCCAAGTGGATCTGGGATCTGCACAAAATGGGTCCAGGACCCTGATAATGTATATTTACTTGTTTATTATTTTCTCTCTCATTTGGAAGCATAGAGATTACTTGTTTTGTTCATTGTTCACTATATCCATAATCATAAGAACAGTGTCTGGCATATGCCAGGCGTTCAATAAATATTTGTTGAATAAATTTATTGAGTTGCTCTGTGTTAGGAATTGTTATATCTGCTAGAAGACACAAGCATTCCACCTCCAAGATGGAAAAATTAAGAAGAAAATGACTTTCTTGGTGCTATTCAAAATAGGAGCAGTTTCTTGATGGTCATACGTTTGGCCTTCAGTTTATGAGACAGTGTGTTTCAGAATATAAGTAACTCTTGATTTGACTTTGCCTGTCCTTTTGTAAGAAATGGGCCTGAGAGAAGGATTAACCTGACTCTTTTTGCCAGCATTTGGTCTCTCTGTGTTAATTTTCCTGATTTAGAATGTGAGCATGGCACCATGACACCTAACAAATGGATGGGCAGAATAGACTCCCTGACCATGTGAGTGTGCTCAGGCTGCTGTAGCAGAGCACCACAGACCAGGGGGCCTCAACGACAGGAATTTGTTTTTCCCTCAGTTCCGGGGGCCAGAAGTCCAGGGTCAAGGTGGGAACTGGGTTGGTTTCTTATGAGACCTCTCTCCTTGGCTTCTAGTTGGCCACCCTGTCCCTGTATCTTCGCATGGTTTTCCTTATGTCTGTGTTCTAATCTCCTCTTCTGATAAGGATACCAGTCATGCTGGACCAGGGCCCAACTCCATCACCTTGTTTTAATGTAATTATCTCCTTTTTTTGAGACAGAGTCTCACTCTGTCACCCAGGCTGGAGAAGAGGAGATTGGCCAGGCCCTGTGGCTCATGCCTGTAATCCCAGCACTTTGGGAGGCCGAGGCAGGTGACTCACTGCAACCTCCATCTCCCGGGTTCAAGCAATTCTCCTGCCTCAGCCTCCCGAGTAGCTGGGACTACAGGTACCCACCAGCACACCTGGCTAATTTTTGTATTTTTAGTAGAAACAAAGTTTCACTATGTTGGGCAGGCTGGTATCCTTATGAGGATCCTTAGTTTCCTTATGAGGACCAAGTGAGATGAAAGTGCTTTGTAAAGGAGTAATAAGCATAAGAAACTCCTGACCTCGTGATCCCCCTGCCTCAGCCTCCCAACATGCTGGGATTACAGGCATGAGCCACCGCACCTGGCCAATCTCCTCTTCTTATAAGGCCACCAGTCATACTGGACCAGGGATCAATTCCATCACCTCGTTTTAATTTAATTATCTTTTATTTTTTTTTGAGATGGAGTCTTGCTCTGTCACCTTGGCTGGAGTGCAATGGCGTGGTCTCGACTCACTGCAACCTCCGCCTCCCAGGTTCAAGCAATTCTTCTGCCTCAGCCTCCCGAGTAGCTGGGACTACAGGTGACCACCACCACATGTGGCTAATTTTTGTATTTTTAGTAGAGATGAGGTTTCACTACATTGGCCAGGCTGGTCTTGAACTCTTGACCTCGTGATCTGCCCGCCTTGGCCTCCCAAAGTGCTAGGATTACAGGTATGAGCCACTGTGCCTGGCCTTTAATTATCTCTTTAAAGGTGTTATTTCTAAGCACACTGTTGCAGTCTCAGA
The DNA here is from genome assembly GCA_963574635.1 of Cheracebus regulus. Taxonomy (NCBI): domain Eukaryota; kingdom Metazoa; phylum Chordata; class Mammalia; order Primates; family Pitheciidae; genus Cheracebus; species Cheracebus regulus. The sequence continues at coordinate 16,056 of CAUYQU010070405.1, read as the reverse complement.
TACTGGGGGTTAAGACTTCAATACATGAATTTTGGTAAGACGGGTTATTGGGGGTGGAAGGTAATATATTTCAGTTCATAATGCTAAAGTACTTAACTTTACAAAATATGGGGGTGATGTCCAGGCCTGCTCCCTGCTGTCTCTTGCCTTCTGTGGCTGCCTCCTTCTGCTCTTCTCCTTGGCCCCAGACCAAGACCAGCAAGGCAGTCAGAGCAGGTCACAGAGGAATCCAGAAATTCAAGAAGAAGGTTTTGTACCAAGCAAACAAAAGAAAATATCATCCATCTAAAGTTCATTGTTTAAATTACCATCTTTATTTACATCAACACAAAATACAATAATAAACACGACAAAACCATTTTATCTTCATGTAACATAATTCTTCAGTGAACAGAAGTACTACTGTTAATGTTTTGGCCTTTCCAAGATCCTGCCTGGAGTCAAAACAGTACTCAGAGAAAGAGCAGATTCTACCCTACTCTAAAACACACACAAAGGTAACCTCTATTTTCTAAAATCCCATTCCAATAATAATACAAAAATAAAACAGTAAGTCCACGTAGAGGAGAGGACTGCTGTTGTGTCATCAGCGTTGCAACCTATATGTTGCTGCAGATTTCTCCCGCGTTCTGTGTGCCAGTCAGGAAACATAGGAGGTATATCAGCCCTTCAGATTTTCAAGGTGATTGTTCAGTAATTCTTTCTTCTAGCTGGGTACTCCATAAAGGTCTGATTTACTTGAGTTATTCAGAAACCAGCAGAAAAAGAGTCTCCAAGTGATCAAATGTATACAGATCTATCTTGTAGAATTGAAGAAACAGATTTTGCTGTGACAATTCAATGGACAACCACAAAGCCTCTACTATATCATGAACTATTCACCTAGTAAAAGGCTTCACATTACAATTAATCAAAGGTAATAAACATTGCACAAAGTACAATACCTCATCTGTATACCAGTAGTTTACATATTATTTGTTTAGTCTCAGTACATTTTCAAAGAAATGACTGTTATCGCTTGACTAACACAATCTTTCTATTATTTCACTGATGAAAGAGGCAGTTTCCTGCAGTGGAAAGAGGAGGTGACTTGGAGTTAGAAGATCTAGATTCTGAACCCAGCTCTACTTACTCTGAGCCTTAGTTTCCTTATGAGGATCAAGTGAGATGAAAGTACTTTGTAAAGAAGTAATAACCATAAGAAATAACATTCTAGAGTCCATCTCTTCCATCAACTGATGGATCCCTCATTTGCACATGTATTTTGCAAGTAAAATCTTACCTCTTAAAGTAAATATATGATACATATTCACCACATGCAGCTGAAATGTACAAGTTGAATTACACAGATGGGAAAAGAATATGTATTAAAAAGGCTTTAAGACTTGTATACTCTTGATATGCTTGACTTGAGCCATTTAAAATTTTATTCTGTTTAACTCATGTTCCGTTTATATTATTGGAGCTCTCTTTGAATAAACTAAGCATTTAAAGTAATTTTTTTTTAAAAAAGAAACTTTTGTTTGACAATTACAGGGTTTAAAAGACTGTGCAACTGAGTGAAATGGACTGAGAAATATAAGAGAAGTAACAGTTTGAAAACCCAGGGTCAAAAAGAAAACTGAGTGTAGAAGATCATTTTTCAGGTAATTTAAAAATAAGCTAACTGATGGAGTTGTTATCTTTTTATTTTTATGTGACTTCTTAATTTATAAATTACTTCTTCCTCATTTGTAAACAAATTTTGTACTTAACATTTAAGTGTGTATAAATTCACAAAAATTATTAACACCTAATGTTCACCTTATATTTGGGATATCTTTAGAAGAAAAATTTCATCCTCTTAGCTGAAGTAAAACCAGAATCTCATTTCTCATAGATTAAGAGAGAGTATATTTTCTACGAGTTTAGAATTAATTGGCAAGTATAGATACATAATCTGAGCATATGGGCTTTGTGACTTTGCTGAGACAAAGAACTCAGGTAGCTGCATTCCTGAAATAAATGAGATTCGAATTTCAAACATTTTTCAAATGCAAATCAAGCCCCCATGAATCATTTTGATGATTTTTTGAGGCATTAATGTAACAGAGTTAGTATTCTTCAAATGATCCCCAAAGTCACCTCTTTGCTAAGGATATTTCTCTTCTTGATTATTTTGAACCTGCCAACAGTCTCTCACCTTCATGTAGAGAATGACTTATCTCCAAATGTCCTATTATTATCTTAAACCAACCTCATTTTGAAGCAACAAAGAAAGAAAAATTAAATAGCGCATTAACATTTCATATCAGTGAACAGACTTTTTTCATGCATAAAGTGGTTCTATCCATCTGTGGAAAGGTCCACCTTTTGTTTTTCCCTGTGTTTATAGGTTACATTTTTAAAAGTACTCGTGGAGCCTCTGTAGAGTGGATTGGTTCCCTAAAAAAAAAAAAAGATCCAAGTGAAAGTATGTGCATTTTGTTATTATACTGTTTTAATATATAATGCAAATTGGAAAAGGAGAACCAAGCTCAATCTTGGAAACCATTAGAACAATTCTGATTCATCTGGTATTTCATACTTTTAGTGTTTTACAATTTATATATTTTCATTTTGTTAAATATACAGAACAAGTCCCATATATATATTCTAAAAAATCTTACCCCTTTTAGTAATGCACGAATTTATGGATAGAAAACAAGGCTTTGGTGGTTGTGCTCACTGCTGTTTTCCCAGCACTGAGTCCCTGCCCCAGAGCAGGTACTCAGTATGTATGGAATGAGTAGCATGAACAGTGATAGGTGAACCAAAAGTGAAATCAAAGCCAAAAAAGTAAAAAACAGGAAAAGTGAAAGTGCTAGAAACATACAAAAATGAATCACACAGTATCTGCCTTTAACAAATGTGTTACTGATGAGAGGCATCAAACAAAGGGCATAAATAATCACGCTAAGATGAGATCAAAACTCAGAAAGGGGAGAAAGTAGTTGCTTAGGAGGAGTGAGGAACCATTCTCTGGACAGCTAACACTTGCCCTGAGTAGCCAAAGAACCAGCTGTCTTTTGCTTGCTATGTAAAACAGTGTGTAAGACAACCACAGGAGACTGGTGTCGGGGGGGACCTTGGGGTCATGAAAGAGCAATCCAAAGGCAGGCCAGGCAAAATGGCTTTGCCCTGGGAGGAGTGGGGAGGTGGGGTTTGGGACTCCTGGGTAGCTCAGCTGTGCTGTTTGGGCTGTAGATGTGCTCCCAGGTGCCAACAGCAGTGGCACTGTAGCCAAGAGGATCTGAAGGTTCAGAAGGACCAAGCCTCTCTAGTTGTTCAGACAGGAGGAAGCTGTCTGGGTAAGGTACAGTTTCTTCTCTCCCACTTTCTAAGGTTGACCACACAGACTATGGCATCAGGCAGCCTGGGTCCAAACCCAGCTGCACCACTTGACCACACTGAAGCCACTCTGAGCCTCGGTGTCCGCATCTATGCCTACTTCATCCAGGTAAAGTATTCTAGCACTATGTGTAGCACGTAGCAAATGTGCCATAAATGCTGCCTCTGTTCATTAGTTCCTACTTGTAGCTTTTCTTCACATTTGGAATTTCCTTTTCTTTTAAGTTTTAGAGGGGATTATAAAGATATTTTCCCCCAGGGCTTTGGTACAGTTAACATTTCTAAGCCTATTACTGAGTATGTATTGAATCCAGGTACCACCTCTCACCCTCTAAGTTAAAATCTCATACTTTGATCACCTTATTCCATGAATTATAGCTATGGTAGCAATTTCTAGGTGTAGATTTGAAAAAAAAACATGATTGTCTTTGGTACATTTCTTTTAGCTTTCAGAAGAATTGAATAAAACTGGAAACACTCCCTGGCCTTTCCCACTCATTGGCCTCAGCACCCTCATTGTGAATGGGAATCACACCTGCACCATTCTACATTGTTCAGAGCCAGTGGCCTGACCTCTGACTGAGCGACATGTTACCTTTGTTATATGCCTTTGAAGAGATATGCTATCTCTATAATAAAGCCAAACAGAAAAGAGGTTCTTTGGCTGGTGGTGGATGTGGGTGAAAGCTAAGTTGGCATATTGCTTCTATTCCGGAGAGCAGCCTGGATAATTCTGAGGGACCTCCAGATGATCTTATCTAGTTCTGCTGGCCTAAGAATTTGAGATTTTGAAGGCAAAGGGCAGACTGATATGATTTTAGATGTAGATGGAGTCTCATTTGCAAACAAAAATCATGCATGGAATTCTACTAAATTTGAGAGACTAGAATCTAGTTGGTTACAGGAGAATGAGGGATTCACTTGAAGAAACAAGATGGAAAAAGTAAGAGGTTCAGGCCAGCAATGACAGCGTGAGCCTGTTCTGGAGGAAGTGGGAGCCTTTGTGAGCAGAAACGATACTCTGAAAGAGGACACAGGCTGTGAACAGGGACAGTTGAGAGCTCTGTAGGACCAGGTACTTGTTTGTAGGCGCACTCTATATCATGTCAAATATAGAAAATACGCCCATATCCCACACTTAATATAACTGATACGCATTATAGAGGAGGTGACTGACAGGATAACACAAGGTTATTTAGTAGATATTTAGTTGAATGTCTAATTTTGATGGTGGAGTTTTCATTCTGTATTTTAAAGCAATTTCATTCATTCAGGTCTGCAATATTTTGTGAGTCCCTTGCAAAACTGGTTTAGGGCCAAGACTTTGCTTATAGGGAGGGATAGGTAAAGCAGACTTCACCAGAATAAAAGGGTGATGGCGGAAGTATAAAAGTGGACAAAGAGCAAGTACATATTGCTGTCGTGTGTGGTAGGGCATTTCCTGGCCTTCGCTGAAGATCAGAGGTCAGGAGAATGAAATGTCCATACTGCCTCCTCTAGTGCTCAGCCGATTGTAACCTCTCTACATAGGATTTCCAGCAGAAATGCAGGCTTGAGTCCTGCTCTATTTTAGGTGACTCTGCATTCCACTGCTCAGAAAAGGTCAATTTTCCCCTAACCATCTGGGGTGACCAGGCTGATTCCCTCAGGAGTCTGAGAGTGCTAATTTAGGCTGTGGATTCTGCAAATGCAATGGCACATTTTTCAAGATTGAAAAAGTGGTAATAAGAAAACTCTGTCATGACCCACAGCTTCCTTAATGATCGCCTAACTAACTGCCAAATGCAGACCTGATTTGCTTAGCACAGTACAAAATCAATCCATGACTGCAAGAAATGTCAGGCTGAACATTTTTTTGCCTCAAGTTAATGACTTGTCATCCTAGAAAAAAATGTCTAATCAAAGATGAATTTAAATATGTTTCATTTGTGTTTTTATAAAGAATATGTGGGGGTGGGCATATTTTTAATGCATAATAAAAAGATAGCCTTTCTTTATAGCTGCTCTGAAATGTTTCAGGTGGTAGGAGTGAAGATCTTTCTGTCTTGAGCCTTGTCACTTTATGAGTCCAATGTGGTCTTATTGCCAGGAGGCCAGATTGTTCCTATTGTCCCTGGAGGTCCCTGGGTTTCAAAGACCAGTCAAATCCGCTTCTTGAAGAAGAAATAGGTTTTAGGGAAAAACTCAATGAAATTGAAGACCCTAAAATGTGTGCAGTGAGCAACATTTTTTTCCCAGTAGGTATTAGTAAAATTTAAACTGAATTATTTGAGTTAAACCTTTTTTGCATCCATGTGAATAATTACTACCCAGTCATTATCTAGTCAGGAATATCAAACATTTGCTATTCAAGGAAACTCGATTTAATAAGGGAATAATATTTTCCATTTATGCTGGTTTTCTGTTTAACGCATGTTTGGGTCACATGTTAGATGAAGAAACAACAAAAATTCGGCATTTGAATTTCAGTCATGTCCTACATCCTGAGGGAGAACAATTCATGTTTTTGGGGAAATTAACTGTTAATTAAAATTTTATTTTAAAGATATTAATCACTTGTCAGTATTTACACCTCTGTATGAGAACACTAAAATGTGCTGCTTAGTAGATACACATCACATAATTGCCCAAGTGCGTGTTTGTGGAGCTCCTGCTTTTTATTTCCAGGAGGGTCAACCAAAGGCTGTGCTTAGAAGAACAATTAATAATTAGGCTTCAGCTTCACCATGCACCAAAAGTTGGGGAAGTCCCTTAACTTCTCTGAGCCTCAGTTTACCTTCTTTCAAAATGAGAATACGAGGATTATGTCATGGGGTTTGCTGCTATTGACCTTTGTGGCAACTTAACCACATTGTTTTACCTGGTTGCCCTTCCCACCATCGCCAGTCATTTGTTGGAGAGTTGATGAAAGTCAAAAATAACATCTGTGGCCAGGGGTCAGGTGAAGTGAACTGTCCTACAACTTTGGGCTCATTAGTACTGTGTCCTAAATTGCCAAGCTAACTTGTCTGTTTACCTTTTACATTGTTAGGGATGAATCAATTATATCTTCTCCTGAGGAATCTTGCTTAATTATGGAAAATACATATATTCACAAAAAGAGGAAAGGCTATACAACAAACCTTCAAAGACCCGTCACTCAAATTCAACAGTTATCACAATTCTGCCACACCTGCTTCAACTATCTCTCCATCCCTCTCTCTCAGCTGAATTATTTCAAAGCAAACTTCAGCCTTCGTTTCCTTTCGCTCCTTCAGTACGCATCTCTAAAATATATGGATATTTTCTAGCAATGTCACCATTGCCATTATCTTATCTAATCAAATTAACCATACTTACCTGCTATCACTCTAATGACTAGTGCACATTAATCCTTTTTCAGTAGTTTTATACATTTATTTTTTATTTTGGAGACTGGGTCTCACTCTGTCACCCAGCCTGGAATGCAGTGGCACGATCATGGCTCATTACAGCCTTGACCTCCTGGTTCGAGTGATCCTTCTGCCTTAGCCTCCCAAGTAGCTGGGACTACAGGTGTGCACCACCATGCCTGGCTAATTTTAATATTTCTTTCTTGTAGAGACAGGGTTTCCACCATGCTGCCTAACTCGAACTCCTGAGCTCAAGCGATCTAATCCTCCTGTCTTGGCTTCCCGAAGTTCTAAGATTACAGGTGTGAGCCACCATGCCCAGCCATTTTTTCCAGGTGTTTTACAAATGTATTTTTACAGGTGGACTGTTGAAATCATGATCCAAACAAGATCCATACATTGCATTTGGCTGTTGTATCTAAAGGCATTTTTAATGGAAAGATAAAGTAGATAAAATTTGTCATTGTTCATTGTACTGTACCATATATTATGATTATTTTAGAATAACTGCATAAAATATAAACGTCTGTTGTCAAGATAAATGTATCAAAAATGGAAAATTCTATTTGCTTTCTGAATTGAAGGCATTGCTATAAAAATTGTTAACGTCAATTTATTTGGGTGGATGAATCCAAAGAAACATTGTGTCTGCCTGTATTTCCTCCAGTGATATCATTGTTGTTGCAATCAGCAATGCAAGATAATTGATGTTAGATACCTGGACACACCATTAGAGATAGAGAGATGAAATTAAAACCATGAAATTGTTTCTATGGGTCTCTAGAAATTTAATTATCTCTCCTGTGGAAAAGAAACACAGACAGCTATAGTCCTGTTTTTTGTTTGCCTCCTGTGAAGAGAAGACACTTAAATTATTTCTATTGAGTTTATATATTTAAAGGTTGATACTTTTGGGTTTTTTCAGGTTGCTGTTTAAAATTTATGTTATTCAGAAAAACTAACTGCATGGCATTTTAAAAATCTTCTGAATTTTGCTTTGTAACCTACTGTATCAGTAACAAGTACTTCCATAGAAATTGGCATGAACTATCATACTACTTATGAACATTATTCCATTCATTATAACAAAACCAATTTATGGAAATGTTTAGATACAGCACCTGTGCTTTATCAGATGGGGCCTGGGGGGTACTCTAAGTGGTGAGGAAGGACTGGTAAAATATACTTCCCTGATGTCCCTGAGCGGCTGTCTCAGGAGCCTCATGAGACTCTTCATTGTGGTGGAAATCCCCACTGCACTGAGACAGATATATGCTGTGAGGGTCATCTGGGTCTAAAGAATGGGTAGAGGTTCCTTTGACCCTGAAGCAGAACAGAAATCAAAGCTGTTGGGGTCATGGTGAGAGTGGTAGAGAAAAAATGTGACTTTGAACTCTCAGAGCAGAAGAAAGCTGAGCCCCTCAATCTCTTCCACCAGCCTCTTTCTCCCCTAGACAAGGAGTAGCTCTAAGTTTCCACATACCGTTTGCCACTTGGCTTTTGATCGTTCTGCTTCAAATTTGGCAACTTCCTTACGATCATGAAATGACACCAGCAGCTTCCAGATACACAGTAGGACAACCCCAATGAGAAGAATAGCGAGGGAAACCCCCAACATGATCATGGGAATGTTTGGAGGCTTTGGACAATCTGCAGAAATAAAGAAAATTATAAGAAGGTGGTAAAATCAACAGTTTGACATTGGAAAGCCATTTCTTATTGGATTTTCCATCTACATTTTCAGCCATTTTTGCCTTGCTGAAATTTAAAAAAAGTTACTTGTTGAAGGATAGCCCTGCATTCCTTCAAAGTAGAACAAAAGATAAAGGAATAACTTAGTTACTCAAAGTAAATGGATCTAGACTTGATGGCTGACTTTTAAAGAGAATCCAAAAGAGTGATAATTAATGCACATGGAATGTTTAGAGAATTAAGAAAGGAACTAGTTTAATCACTAAAAATGGTCTTTTCTGGGTCCATGATAAAGCAGAAATGGAGAGAGAGAGAGAGAGAGAGAGAGAGAGAGAGAGAGAGAGAGAGAGAGTGTGTGTGTGTGTGTGTGTGTGTGTGTGTGTGTGTGTGTGTGTTGCATGTAATCACTTTTTCTTGGACCTTCTTGAATCATGGGCAGTCTAGGAGACTATATTAAAAGTTACATAAAACCTATCCCTTCAAAATATTACCATTTCCTTCTTTCTTTTCAGACAGAAGACAATAATAGCTTGCAGTTCTGTTTTGGTGAACCCTAACGTCAAACGTCTAGTTTGGGGGAAGTTTCTAGACTAGAGTCAGGAGAGGTGGATCCACTTCCCATCTGATGTACAGTAGCTATGTGAATGTGATCCAGCCCATTGATCTCTCTGAGTCTCAGTCCCTTCATCGGTAAAACAAAGTTCAGTGTTCCCTTAACTTTTCTGATGATAACAATAAGCTGAAGTGTTCATGTTTATTACTAACACAGCTTCCTAGACCCTTTCCCCAATATTCTGATTCAGTGGGTATTGGATAAGGCCACCAATCTTTTATTATTAAATATTCTAAATGATTCTTATCTTCAAGCAAGTTTGGGAAATTAGATGTTCTGTAGGGTCCTTTCAACCTGAATATTCTATAAAATGTTATTTTGACTCTATTGATGAAATTAATATAATTTTGCAATCATACAGTACTTTTCCTCATTCATAGCAGAATGACTAATAGTCCTTGCAATATGCCTAGGAGATGATACATTTCTTAATGAAACATCATAATTATGCTCTCCTCTTTCATGGAAAAAAAATCCCACATAAATTTATTATTACATATCTGCATCCCGCTGCAAGAAATGAGGCAAAATCCATGGCATCCAGGGAGGAAATGAATCATGCTTAGTTTATCCTAAGTCTTACTGCTTTTAGATATTTAATAAGGAGAGTTATACACATATGACTAGTCATACTATCTTTAAGGTAAGGATCTAGAGTCGATGTGAACCTGAGTGGGACTAATTACCCACTAACAGCATGATGCCTGGCCTCACACACTTTTGTTCTTTGGCCGAGAAACCATGTAAAGAAATTATGCAGAAATAAGTAAAGGAGCTAATGACATAGCTATTACTGTATGAAGATTTAAAGACTATATTCTTGCATAGCAAATGAACCATAGCTGCCTCTAATAGGTTAGCAACATTCCTGCAAATAAAGTAGCAGGCTTGTGTCATGAGAATATATGTTGGCTACATTTTTGGCTAAGAAATGTCTGGGGTGGGGCAGAGTATGTTCCTCCTCAAAGCAAGATGAAACTTGCTACAGTCCTACACCTGAACCTGAATTAGGAGGCTCCTCCAGGAGGGACTATAGAAGGAATGGGTGTGATCTGGAAGAGATAATTATTTTCAGAACTGAAAGTCTTCAGGAATTAACCATTTCTCAAGAAAAGATTTTGGCTCAAGTGCCAGAGAAGGTCTTACGCTATAGAGATCTTCACTTTTCATACTCTGATGTTTCTTGAGATGTTCAGACTGAAAATAGAGCTTTGCATGGAAGAAGAGTGTCGCCTCTATCACTGTGTGCAGTGTTGCCCATCAAGTGCAAGTGGGTGCAGCACCTACTTCTGAGGTCCTGAGTGTCTAACTCTGCTACGTGTGTGACCCAATTTGGTAGCTCAATGTGCCTATTGAGTTCTTGAGTCATGACTTTTCCCAGTTAGGTTACACTATAAGTGTGAAATACACACTGATTTTGAACACTTGGTATGAAAAAAATGTAAAATAATGTCAGCTTTTATATAGATTACATGTTGAAATGACAATTCATTTTACCTGTTTCTTTTACTTTTTAATGTAATTACTAGAAAATTTTAACTTACATATCGGTTTGCCTAGCAGTTCTATTGGATGAGGCTGATCTATGTCTTTTTGTGATTCAGATACGTATGATGATTGTACGGCTAGTAGGAGGCAATAGAGCACAGTGGTTCAGACCTTGGGCTCCCCGCCAGGCTGCCAGAGCTCCCCCCACCAGTTCTGGCACCTAATTACTGACAGACCTAGCAAATTATTTAATATCTCCATGCCTCAATTTCCTTACCTTTAAAATGAAAATAATAGTGGTACCTGTTTTATATGGTTGTTAAGAATATTAAGTGAATTAATACATGTAAAACATATAGAAAAACATCTGGCAAATGGTATTAGTAAGGGCTCAAAAAATGAGAGCTGCTAAAATAATAATTAATATTACTATAGTTACAGCAAATACAGCACTCTTTTCCCTTTTCTATCCTCATCACCTCAAAGGCCTGCAGCCTCCGAGTTGGAACCTGTGGGTAAAGCATCTACCCCAGTTGGTTCTTTCCAGCCAGGAAGCCTTCCCGACTATCATTCCTTGACTCCGTTGTGGCTCTTACGGTCTGGAAGTCCCTCCAGATGGTGGAGGAAAGAAAGATCAAAGAAGCTGCCGATGTCCACGAGCACCCCTAGTGGCGACCCTTCACTCAGTTCTTTTTTCAATTTGCTTAGAAGACCCTGGGGATCATCAGTCTCCCCGCCCCTTTCTCATGTCTCAGTTTGCCGCTTCTACCCAAGCCTCCACCAGGCTACCTGGTCTGAAAGCTGGGAGATGGGAGACGGGACAGACGATGGACTTCTGGGTTCACGTTCTGCTCTGCTGGCTCCTGGAAGCACCAGGCCTACTCAACCATGCGGACATTTGTGGAGGAAGAGGTAGCCTGGAAGCTGTCAGGTGACTCTTGTTAAGCCTCCAGGAGGTCATTTTTCCCTCACTTTTTCCTACTACAAAAACATAGGGATAATAACACACCATAATAAAAAGCATCAGGGCATCTGTGCGTGCTCTGTAGAATGGCATTTGTGGTGCCACTCGTATTGTGTAGAAGAATAAAAGAACAGACAACAGTTCAGTAATGAGGAGGCATTTAGCCCAAGGCATGTTTCACTGAAAAAAAAAATCACTAACTAGATACAAAAGTCTCTGAATTAAAAGCAGGACTTATTCTGGAAATTTGTTTTTGTTGTTTGGAACTCGTTTTTTCAATAGAATCAATACTGTAAGGGATGGCTTTGATTTCAAGATAACTTGCTAAAACCACTGCCACAGTCACAAAGGGTCAGGAGTGTAGTTGGAGGATTTTATTTTATAAGACAGATAATGAGCAGGCAGGCTTTTTTGGTATTATAAAGTAATTCTTTCTTGTACGGCAGGATTCACCTTATGTTTCCCCAATGAACGACCATAAGACACATTTTATGTATGCATTTCAAAGGAGATGATTTACGTAAGATTTTTCCAGAGCAAGTCTCCAGGAGCACTCTGCATACCTGAGCTTCAAGGCCAAGTTCACAATCATCTTCAGATTCCTTGGATTGTGCCAACCTCTGTTTCTCCCTTGCCCTCAGCAACTGCAATATGATATTTTTTCTGATATGTTTTGATTGGGATATAATGCTCTTGAAGCTACCTTTTGGTTCCCTTGACATTGGTGTGGTTTTTATACTCTTAAGTGATGCCAATTTGATACCTTTGGTTTCAAGTTCAGGACTTAATATTTTATCAGCACATCGATAAGCAAGCACACATGACAAAACACATCTATCTGCCTTATGGCCTGCCCTTATCGCTATTGTCTGGGGCAGAACTTAGGCTCCAGGCTTTTGCCGGGAGGAGGTTGCGAACAAGGTCTGATGAGGTCTGATTTAATGCAGCTGTCATATCTGCAGGAACAGTTTAGGGAGGAACACATCACTAATTAAAAACAGAAAATATGAGGCATCTGTGAGTAAATGAGAATACAGTCCGTGTTGTTAGCGCTGTCACTCACAGGGAGATTTTGGGACCGTTTGTATCAGGCTTGCCAGGGTAGATGTTAAAATGCAGAGCCCTGGGCCACACCTCAGATGTTGCTGCCTCAGGATACAGGCATTTTTAACAAGGTCCCCAAGGGAGCCTGATACCCAACTAAAATTTGGATCCTTCTCAATCAAAGTATTAATACCTTCTCACCTACTTTCTTCTCTACTAAATATAAACTTCTCTCTCCCTTTCACTGAATACAGTGTTTAAGGTTTTCCCAGGTCCCGAACTGACTCTGTGAGTTGGAGTGGATGAACATCCACAGGAGCGATGGATTCCTTGACATCTTTCCTCACTTGCTGCTATGGCTTTTCTCATTTGGCATTATCATTTAATGACCCATTGCCATGAGTTCGGTATTGGCACTATTTTGTGTGCATTATTCCATTAATCCTTGAGTCAACATTTAGAAAAAAGTGCTATTATCTATACCATTTTACAGATGAGGAAATAGAGACTCAGAGACGCAAGTGTCTTCTAGAATGTCACTCAGCCATGAAATGGTGGAGAAGGATTTGAACCAAGGTTTGCCTGACCCGCACTCTTTTTAAAAAAATGGACACACTCTTCTCTGTTACCCATTTCTAAAGACACACCTTTTGCTTACATTGCATTGAATCCACTTACCTTTCTATAATTCATCAGCCAACTTTTAGGAAGATGATGACTGGTGCAACTACAAGTCATCTGATCTGGTCTTTCTTTTTTAAGATGGAGTCTTGCTCTGTGCAGTGGCACTATCTTGGCTCAATGCAGCCTCCACCTCCTGGGCTCAAGCAATTCTCATGCTTCAGCCTCCCAAATAGCTGAGATTACAGGTGTACACCACCACACCTGGCTAATTTTTGTATTTTTAGTAGAGATGGGGTTTCACCATGTTGGCCAGGCTGGTCTCCAACTCCTGACCTTGAGTGACTGGCCTGCTTTGGCCTCCCGAAGTGCTGGGATTACAGGTGTGAGCCACCATACCTGGCCCTTATTTGGTCCTAATGAGAGACACCAGAACCTACTGAACCTTCTAACTGGTATCTTTCAATCCTTGAGAAAGTTTAAGGAACTTCGTCAAAAATTTGGAAATGTCTTTCCTGGCATGCTACCCAGACCGACTTTCTGGTTGTTTCCTCTTCTCCTGTGTAGTATCACTTGCCATCGGCAATGGAAGGCAAACTACCCACCTTTTTCGTTGATGCTGTGAATGATGGTTTTCCCCTCATTATCTGTAGTTATTAGGAATGTAATAAGACATTCATTTTCTCCTTGCAGAGAGCAGGAAACAGAACCATCCTTTGAGAAATCTGCAGATAATGGAGTCATTCGTTAGGTTAAACAAGATTTCCAAAAGAGATTATTTTAAAAACAAAGTAGTATTGAGTTTTAATATGTAAATTAGAGTTTTCAATATTGCAGAATGAGAATAGGAAAGGCATAGGTTTCTTTTTTCTCATTAAGTGAGGTTTCAGTTTTTAACTCACGTTCCACGTGTGGTCAATCAGAACTGACCATCAAATGTACCTATTAAACAGTTATGGGCAGGATTGCAAGAGGCTGAACGTACTTCAAGGCAGGTACCCACAGCTGCCTTGGGAATAGAATGGCTTTGATTATGGTAATGAGAAGACTATAGGTTCTTCTTTGCTGAGAGCATGAAGAATGTCTACATTACATTCCTGCACAGTTCAAACTGATACTCATACTTTTAAAGGTATCTTTCTCATAGTGGCATAGTCAAGATTGCTGGCCATGTGTTGTGACAACAGTAATATAAATTAATATCAGGAAGCTGAGACTGAAGCATTATGTATCTCAGGGACCAGCAAGATAAAGGTGAATGAATCCACAGTGACAGGTTGTCTGTCATTTAGTAGAGCTCCTTTCTTAATTTGAAAAAAAAAAAAAAAAATCAGTTTTCCTCAAATCTTTTCTAAGTAGGAATTTTTTCTTATTGAGCTTATTCAAGAGGCAGAAATAAATGTTATGACAGAAATTAAAAGAAAGTAAAATGGCCAATCTGAGATGCCAATACTATCTACCAGAAATTTTAGTAGTCTAGGACCTATGCCAAAATTGTGTGGCATTTTCCTAATTAAGAAAAAAAAACAAACAAACTTGCTTAACTGTTCTCTTATCTTTTAAGCTGGAGACCTTTCAATGACGGTTACAAACACTGCTTTTCAGAAACCTGTAAGTAGAAGACCTTTTGCTCTTAATCTAAACTTTTAGGACATAGGTCCAAAATTAGTGTGTTATGCCACAATGGACGAGAACATTAAAACTGGGGCTGCCCCTTGAAGACACTTCTACTAGACTTATAGCTTCTCTCATTAAATTAAAAGTAAAAACATTAATAAAGCAGAATCTAATGTGTTTTCTGATTCTAAGCAAAATAAAATAATAACTTGTTTTTGGTACAAAAAATGCCATAGCTCTTAAGTTGCTGTTTGTGGTCTTTATATTTCTTTTGAGATGAAAAACCCGACAGTGTCTGTGAGATGAATGCTTTGTATTATCTATGAAAACAGGAACCAGCAAGACATTTAGCATTATAAATAAGATTTCAGATGATGGATTTAAGTGCACAAACTGTTTTTGAACCCATTAGAAAGATCTATTACATGGGAATATTAAGAAATCTAATCACAAATCATCCTAGTCTAGTCATTGTGAAATGATTATGGTCATCTAAGTCACCTGGGAATTTTGAAAACATAGATTCTGGGGACCCACCCTTGGGTATTCTGATTTGAGAAGTTGGTTGTAGGCACAGGAGCCTGTACACTTAGTGAGTTGTTTAATAAGTATTTTTAAGAAGGTGATTCTCTTTAAGACATTTGGTGAGATGTGTGTTATTTCATATGTTTGATTGCAAATGCTACTGCATATATAATTCATACATTGGTTATTTTATTTGGGTTTTACCACACCTCCTGTTACCTTGCTACTCCAATTAACTAGGATTCATGAAGTCTTGGGGACTCTGTGTTTTCTTATCGGAGTGTTTTCTTGCTTCCTTCCCCCTCTCTGCGGTAACAGTGCAGGCTCACTCTGCTCCCTTTGAACACACTTAAGGGAACATTTTATTCTGAGATAGGAAATATGTGAATGGCTTATCATCATACTCCTTTCAGTGATATTAACCATGTTCTTAAAAATTTTCTTTCAAATAGCTGCACTGAAGCCTAGGGAGGCTTACTTGACCTGGCTGGGGTTATTTAAGTGTTTTTTTTTTTTAGAGGTTTATTAAGGAAATTACAAAGTTTTACTGAAATAAACCAAAATGAGAGAGAATAGAGATGCTATTTTCTTTTTTTTGTTATTTTTTTTTCTTTTTTGAAAGAAAGAAGTAGAATAAAGAGAAAAAAGAAAGAAAGAGAAGGAGGGAGAGAGAACGAGAATCTTGCTCTATTGCTCAGGATTTCATTTAAATCTGTGAAATGCTTATGCAATTACTAAAAAGTGATTTATTT
>CAUYQU010070404.1:0-15094 GCA_963574635.1 Cheracebus regulus | reverse complement strand
GGCAAAACCCTGTCTCTACTAAAAATACAAAATTTAGCTGGGTATGGTGGTAGGTGCCTGTAATCCCAGCTGCTCTGGAGGCTGAGGCACAAGAATCGCCTGAACCTGAGAGGCGGAGGCTGCAGTGAGCCCAGATTGTGCTACTACACTCCAACCTGGGCAACAGTGCAAGACTCAAAAAAAAAAAATGGGCGTAAATTTGTTACAGAATCTAGCAAATACTCTCCATAGTCTATTATCTCCCTGATTGTGAAGCTGAAAATATATTTATTTTCTCCTCTCTGCTCACAGTTTCTAATATGGAATTATTCCAGATATGCCTGGCCCCTATAGCATTGAGTTTGCAGCCCTTGTCCTATATATTTAACTAATTCTGCCTAAAACCAATACTTATCACACCACTGAGACCTGTCTTCCTCCAACTCACTCTAAACTCCAACCCTTTCCACCCCACCAAGAATCAAAATGCCCCACATGTCTTTTTCATTTGATCCATGAAAGTAAACAATCCAATGGAGGTGTTAACAGCCCAAAGTGCCTACCTGTCATCCATTAAAGGATGCCAGGAGGCAGAATACCTCAATCTTTTGAATGGACAGAGGTATTCTGGAGGAAATGTCATCTACTCTTACGCTAAATATGATTATCAGTATAGGCAAAGTTGCCCCTAATACGAAAAAAAGTCTTAATTAAGAATGTTTTACACAGCTGGGTTGAACAAAAACAAAAGAGCAACAGCAACAAAAACTGTTTATGCCTGTAATCCAGGCTCGCTGGGAAGGCCAACACAGAAGGATCACTTGAGCCCAGGAATTCAAGACCAACCTGGGCAACATAAGGAGACTCCAGCTCTACCAAAAAAAGTTTAAAAATTATTAATAGCTGGGTGTGGTGGAGCATGAATGTAGTCCCAGCTCCTTGGGAGGCTGAGGCAGGAGGTTTGCTTGAGCCCAGGAGACTGAGGCTACAGTGAGCCGTGATCATGCCACTGTATTCCATCATGGGTGACAGAGCAAGAAAGACCTTGTCTCTGGAAAAAAAAAAAAAAAAAGAATGTTTACATGACAACGAAATGAATTTGGTTATCTTGGACTGGATCCTGGACCAGATAAAAGACATGGCTGGGGCCATTTGATAAATCTGAGTAAGGTCTACAGATTAGTTAATAGTGTTGTATCAATATTACTTTCCTGGTTTTGATAATTATACATTATCAAATGTATATAGAAGAAAATAACATTCAAAGAGTTTGGGTAAAGGTACATAGGAACTCTGTACAATTTTTTTTTGAGATGGAGTTTCACTCTTGTTGCCCAGGCTGGAGTGCAATGGCGTAATCTTGGCTCACCCCAACCTCTGGCTCTCAGGTTCAAGCAATTCTCCTGTCTCAGCCTCCCGAGTAGCTGGAATTACAGGCATGCACCACTACATCCAGCTAATTTTGTATTTTTAGTAGAGATGGGGTTTCTCCATGTTGGTCAGGCTGGTCTCAAACTCCTAACCTCAGGTGATCTGCCTGCCTCAGCCTCCCAAAGTGCTGGGATTACAGGCATGAGCCACAGCATCCAGCTATATTTTTGCAAACTTATAAATATTTCAAAATAAAAAGTTAAAAATATTTTTTTACAAAAGAAAGAAAGGCACCTTAATTGAATCATTACAAGTGGGCACCAGGCAAGAACCACTGATACCTTCTCACAAGGGCCCATCTACCTGGTCAAATGAAAACAACGACTTTAAATAAAAACGATGAGAATGAACCAGATATTTTTGTAAAGCCTTAACTGGCAAATTGCTTCACTTTTGAGCTAGTCTCGATCACCTAGAATCATTTTTTCCTGACAGTTCCCTGGGGAACTTTTAAGTCCTGATCAGAGGAGGTTCACACAGTGATTTATCTGTGCCCCAGGCAGAATCCCTGTGGTGGCTTAGACTCTGATTTAATAAGACCCTGAAAATAAGAATCAGCAGGTGCATTGAGGCGAGACCACAGGCCCCTGGGGCAAAGGACATCAAATTCCTGAGAGCAGGCATCCCACGGGTGGGGGTTCAGAATCCTATACTCTTAAAAGTTTAAAATCTTGGCTTGAGCGGTGGCTCAAGGCTGTAATTCCAACACTTCAGGAGGCCAAGGCAGGTCACCTGAGCTCAGGAGTTCAAGACCAACCTAGACAACATGGTGAAACCCCATGTCTAAAAGATATACAAAAATCACCCAACCACTTGGGGGCGCTGAGGCTGAGGTGGGAGGATCATTTGGGCCTGGAAGGTCAACACGGCAGGGAGTCATTTTCGTGCCACTGCACTCAAGCCTCAGTGACAAAGTGAGACCTTGTCTCAAAAAAAAGAGTTCTTACCAGCTAACAAGAGGAAACATGGAATTGGTAGTCACTCTGACGGCATGATATCGAAGTGTTGTCTCGAATAACAAAATCGGACATTACCAACTTCTTCTCTGGATAATAAATCCACTTCAGTGTTTTTTCAAACTATGAATCATAAAATCATTTTAGTGAGTAACAATCATCTTAAAAAAAAAATGTAGTAGAGAGGCCAGGTGCAGTGGCTCACACTTGTAATCCCTGCACTTTAGGAGGCTGAGGTGGGTGGATCACCTGAGGTCAGGAGTTTGAGACCAGTCTGGCCAATATGGTGAAACCCTGTCTCTACTAAAAATGTAAAAAAAAAATTAGCCGGGCATGGTGGCAGGTGCCTATAATCCCAGCCACTTGATAGGCTGAGGCAGGAGAATCGCCTGAACCCCGCAGGCAGAGGTTGCAGTGAGCAGAGGTGATGCTGCTGCACTCCAGCCTGGGGCACAGAGCGAGACTCCATTTCAAAAACAAAAAAAAAGTAGTAGAGAGTAGAAAATCTCAGCATGCATTCAGCTGATGAATGTCTTACTGTGGATCTTGTTTGAAGCACACAGTTGTATACAATCATCATCAGCTTTCCAAAACACAATTGTCCTCATTTCAAATAATATGACAAATCCTCTCTCACTCAGAGAAAAAAAAATACTTTAAATAGTTCTTATAGTCACAATAACTTTTATTAGAACATCTGAGGTGTGTTCCCATGAGGGGAAAATTCTTTTGCAAACTGAAGTCAAAAACTTTAAGTATCTCCCTCAAGAAATTTATTAATTACAAACAGGAAAAAAATAAAACACTACAGTGGAGAAACCTTGTAGATGCCACCTTAACCACGTAATCAGGGTCAACAACACCAGTAATAAGACATACTGACATCACATACCCCAGTATCATATGAAGGACACAAAATCACTTTTGTAATATTCTTGCCAAATTGCTTAACTTCAATTTATTTGTGACAACATCAGAGAAAGCCACACTGAGAACCATTCTAAAAAAGAACTGACCAGCACTCTTCAAAAATTAAGTTATGAAAAACAAGGAAAGGCTTACGAACTGTCACATACCAGAGGAGACATGCTCCCTTTAGATGAAATGTGGGGTCCCCACTGTACGCTGAACCAGAGGAAGACATTAGTGGGAAAACTCGTGAAAGCGAGACAAAGTTTAGTTAACTCCTTGGTTTTGATCATTCTACTGTGGTTACATAAGGCATAATATTAGGGAAGTTGGGTAAAGAGTCCATGTATGGGAATTCTCTACTATTTTGCAATTTCACTATAAATTTCCAATTATTTCAAAATAAAAAATTTTTTAAAAGATGCTTTTTCTGAAGAAAGAAATGAGAGAGTATTCTGCCCTATAAACTATGTATCATTTAAACACGGTATAGTGCTGTAGGATCACGCTGTACCTCCAACTCCCCAATGTTAAGGGATAAACACAAGTGCATTGGGTGTGTAATCTTACGTAACCTTAATCGTAATTGGGTGTGTAATATTAAGTAAACTTAATAGAGGAGAAAGAGCTGAAGCTGTCCTTCTTTACCCAGGCTCTTGCTCAGCCTTCTGTCACCTCTTGCTTCTTCCTAATACCCAACGGGAGGATTGTCAAGATGCTCTTTTCCTCCTCATGGGGAACGATGTGAGACATGCAACAAACGCTGCAACTACGGATTCCCAATCTCTCACGAGCATCCACAGAAAGTGCACAGCATGTATGGAGTGTGAGGGGAGATACTAATGCAACAAATACTTTGAGTGCTCCTGTCTACCCGGCACAGTTCCAGGCCCCAGAGAAACAGCCATGAACAAAATCTACATGGTGACTGGCTCTCAAAGAGTTTAAGAGATTATAAGCAAACAAAAATATATTCACACATATAAATTCATAAAATGGGAAATGTTACCATGCCAGAAAACCAGAGTACGGTGATAAAGCCTTCTCTGAAGATAGGCATTTGAGACAGAACCTCATCCTTCTCTGAGACTCAGTTTCCCATCTATGAGATGAATCTAATGATGCTCATCCCTGTAGCACTGTTGTGAAGAAGTGAATTAGATAATACAGCACAGGATTTAGCAGAATTCCTAGCAAGTGAATGAGTGGCCGGAAATAGTAATTAGCGACCAAATTACCGATCAGCCATTACACTGAAAGCATTAACTTTCTCAATTTACTTTAAATTTTACATATTCCATTGAAATGTACTTAAAGTGTCTGTGAATAAATCACTCATCACAGAAACAGCTATTTCCTCTCTCCTGGACAGCAACAATGAAAAATGAATAGGTGTGGAAATGGACAAAGCAGAAAACACAAATGCTCAGCCCAGAGATAGTAGGAGCGACTGAAGGCAAGCTCCCTGCCCCACTGGTGGTTACCTCCTTTGTGCTTGGATGAAGTCGTGGGCTAAATTCAAGCCAGTGATGACCAGCTTCCCTGGGAGGATTTTTTCCCCTGTCTTTTTATAATTTGAACTTGAGGAATGGCAGTCAAACCCACCAAAATAAATCTCTCAGTCCTCAGTAAGGGGCTAAAACACTATTACCTCTTTTCCCAGGCTACAGGTATTATTATAATTAACATATTCTCTTTCATAAAACAATCTTCAGAAGATGGCATTCCAGTTCCAGGATCTGCAGAAACAGCCAAAGCTATCAAAATAACTTAGAAAAACAGTCAAGAAACAAGTGTGTATAATATAAATCAATTTCAGATCAAAGTGCTATATATCACACAACTGGACATTTCTAAATAACTTCTCTGTCTGTCGGGCAAAAAGAAACACATACACACTCTATTTCGGCCACTCCACTCTCTCCCACTCCACTCTCATGCTCACACACACACACACACACACACACACACACACACACACAGTTTCCATGTTTAAAATAAAGCAACAGACGTTTAAAACCAAATTATGTTTAGTAAATAAGTCACTCAAGAGAACCTTTCAAACTACTAATACACCTTGTATAAGTGTATTCTGCACCCAAAGATATTTTAACACATTATATAAGAAAAGATACCAGGCTGCCAGGCGCGGTGGCTCACACCTGTAATCCCAGCACTTTGGGAGGCCAAGGCGGGCAGATCACTTGAGGCCAGGAGTTCGAGACCAGCCTGGCCAACATGATGAAACCTCGTCTCTAAAAAAAAAAAAAAAGAAAAGAAAAGATACCAGGCATTTGCATCACATTACTTATCAAGCTCACCTAAAAGAAAGAAAAAGCTTCCATGAGTTCCCAACTCAAGAAGTCAGCAACGGCAGCAACTCTCCCCTTTTCTCTTTTCAGCCAGCAGCCCCTTCCCTCCCTTGCCCTCCAGCCTTCTTTCTCTAACCTCCAACTCCCTGTTTTCTTTTTCTCTTCTTCAAAACAAAAAGAGACAAACAAAATCTGTCTTCTGCTGAGCCTGGGTTTGTCATGTCCAGGTGAGGGCTGAGATGTAGGGATGCAGACCAGGCCATGCCTCAAACAAGGAGTAAAAAAGTTGCAAAAGATTACAGGAGTCAACCTCTGCATAGGGGAATGGAAGCTAAGCTCTCTCCTTCCTTTCACCTCTCCTTTAATTGGAAGGGCAGCAACAGGCCACGCCCATGCCCTCACAGCCCAATCACACTGCACAGGCCTCCCACCCCTCAACTAAAACAACTCCCCAGAAACCTGGGCCCAACTGCCTGACTGTGCAGCTTCCCACACTGGTGATCTTCTCGCCTCTCAAACCTTGAGCCCCCAGGTTGGGAGTGACATTCTGCTCTCCTGCCTTCCTCCCTTCCTCTCTCCACGCCCTTGTCTCTTCAATGCTTGATTCTCCACTCCTACCTCCCAAAATGTGGCTGTCAGTAACCATAGTGAGTATAAAACACAATAGTAAGTATGATTTAGTGGATAGTTATTATGCACGTATTTATTTAATCAGATCTCAACTACTTATACAGCATTATTTTACAGAAGTGGTTCTCAAATGTTTTAGCCTCAGGACACTTTTATAGGCTTAAAAATTACTGAGGAGCCCAAAGAGCTTTTATTAACATCAATTCTATCTTCTGATAGTTACTATATTAAAAATTAAAACTGTGAAAATTTTAAACAAAATGCACAGTCCACAGAGCCATGACATCATCACACATCATGTAGTTTCTGGAAAACTTGACTGTACCCTCACAAGAGAATAAAAAAAATGGAATATAACATCTTAGTAGTACTGTGAAAACAGTTCTGACTTTGTGAACCCCTATAAATGAGTCTCAGTGATTCCCAGTTGTCTTTAGATCACACTTTGAGAATCACTGTTTTACAAAACAGAACCTGAGACTTAAAGAGGAAAATCAGCTTGCCCAGTCACTCAGCTAGCCCACTGAAGGGCTCCAGCCTTAACTCAGGTCACGCAGCACTGCTGTTACCATTTCTCTTTCTTCTTTACTGTGCCCTTCCTGGGAGACAGAATTCCCTTCCACCACAGCAACTATCACCTTCCAGCGACTCAAATGCGCATCCGCAGAGCTCCTAACTCACTTGAGTTTCTACTGCCTGAAGTTCCCGCCAGCACGCTGAACCAAATCAACAGACCACTATGCCCTTCCACCCACCCTAGTCCACTCAGGGCCAGCACTGTTGCCTTTGGGAAAGGTCATTATTCCATTAGTAAGGCCCCACGCCACTAGAGTCATCTTTCACTCCCCACCTCTCTATGTCCTGCTGACTGATCTTTAGAATGTCTCTTGCAACTGCAAAAAGCAGGATATAAAAGTGTGTACATTATATTCCTACATAAATGGGAAAAAAACTAGATGTAAAACCACCAAAAGTTTATGAGTAGTTGGTGCCAGATCATGAGATCATGAGCAACTTGCGATTTTATTTCTTTGGTATATTTTTCTGCATAACACACATGTTTCAGAAGCATACATTATTTTCACAATCAGAAAATACAGTGATTGCTTCTTCAAGGCTTTGCTTGTAAGCTCTCTCCCTCGCCTCTGCCTTTTCCAATTACAACCAAGCCCGGAATCCAATCACCATGGGTCATATTTCAATTTTCTTTACTGTCTTCCTGCACTTTTTGTCGGCACTCAGACATCTTGAACCTCAGCCTGGCATCACAGAGTGATGGCAGGAAAGTCAGTGAGATAATAATTCATAAAAGTGCTTTGCACAACACTTAGCAAACAGTAAATGAAAGACCTGGAACCAACCCAAATGCCCATCCACGATAGACTGGACAAGGAAAATGTGGCACATATACACCATGGAATACTACGCAGCCGTAAAAAATGATGGGTTCACGTCCTTTGTAGGGACATGGATGAATCTGGAAACCATCATTTTCAGCAAACTGACACAAGAACAGAAAACCAAACACTGCATGTTCTCACTCATAGGCTGGTGTTGAACAATGAGAGCACATGGGCACAGGGAGGGGAACATCACACACTGGGGTCTGTTGGGGGGCGCTGAGGGAGGGACAGCGGGGGGGTGGGGAGGTAGGGGAGGGATAACATGGGGAGAAATACCAGATGTAGGTGATGGGGGGATGGAGGCAGCAAACCACATTGCCATGTGTGTACCTATGCAACAATCCTGCATGATCTGCACATGTACCCCAGAACCTGAAGTACAAAAAAAATTAAAAAATAAAAGCTTACCATTGTTGGTGCTAGTATTATTATTTCCCTACATTGCTATTGGATGAAACTTGGGAAAACACTAATTGGCAAATGATAGCCCTGTTTTAGAACCATCAGTAGCTCGCAATGCCTAATACCTGATGTTGACAGAACCCTTACTTTTGGGCCCAGCACTGTAAGAAATGTTACCTCACTCAATTACCATCCCAGCCCCACAAGGTAGGTTCTACAGAGATCTCCATTTTACAGATGAAGAAACTGAGGCACAGAAATGTTCAATAAAGTGCCAAGGCATGGAGCTAGGAAGTAAAAGAGCTGGAATTCAAGCCCTTATTCAAGCACAAGAGAATTTTCCAGGACGGTGGGTATATTTTTATCTATACTGTTGAATATGTCCCTTTTGGGTATTTGAAATATACCTAATGCAATTAACTAAAATCCTTATTTTATTTTATGTTAACTTAAATAGTCATATGCTGACAGTTATCATACTGGCCAGCATAGGCTCTACAGATCAAAAACCCAAATGCACAGGCTTAACAGAGAAAAGACCTCACAACAGCGTCTACCTGCTTTGCAACTACTTGTTACAAAATCTTCCATTCATCTAAGATTGTTCATGAAATAAATGTGTTCGACCCTCCAGCCACCCCCTACCCTCTGCTCGACTAAGTCTTCTGTATAATGGAAGGACTTTAGGAAGTTAGAGTAGGGGAGACTTGGGTTCAAATCTGGTATTACAGTGTCCTAGCTGTGTGACCCTGGGCAATCTTATTTCTGATTTCTGAATAAGAGACCTTATTTTATTCTCTGAACCCTTGTTTCTCATTTGTAGAATGGGCTGACAATGCCAAGTTCCAAAGAGTATCAGCCAAGTACCTAACAGACATTATCTACATGGTGCTGGTAATAACCCTTCAGGGCTGAATTCAAGTTCCACCTTCTCATCTAAGAGACTGTAAAAGCCCTGGAGATCTCTTCCTCCAGCCTCCAGAATCCCCTAAAGGTTCCATCTCAACTGTACACAGATTCTGTTGTTATTTTTGTGTGTTGCATGTTCTCTGACACTAGCTCAGCATTTCCTTGAGGCCAAGGTTCCTGTCATCTGTGAGCCCAGAGGCAACAAATCACTACACAAAAGGCTCTGAAGGGAACCGGAGCAGCTCAGCTCAGCCTAGCATTATTATGTGAGGGTCTCAGTCTCCCCTCTGTAAAATGGGGATAAAAAGTGAGGGCTTTTATCAGTCAGTCAATTGGTGGGAGAAGGAAATGCAACTGCCAAGGTAAAGACATGAACGTGGTACCTGGTACCTGGCAGTGCCTTGACGGACACCTCCCGTCCTTAATACATGTTTGTCCTCATCATCACAGACCTAAGAGGCTAACCACTAACTACTTTCCCTTTTAAAAGGGAAAACACTATCTTGTTTTTAAAAGGGGGAGACGTCAGTACATCCTAAAGATAT
The DNA here is from genome assembly GCA_963574635.1 of Cheracebus regulus. Classification (NCBI taxonomy): domain Eukaryota; kingdom Metazoa; phylum Chordata; class Mammalia; order Primates; family Pitheciidae; genus Cheracebus; species Cheracebus regulus. The sequence goes on along the minus strand of CAUYQU010070404.1, from coordinate 5,618 downwards.
CAAATCAGGCAAAATGCCACTGGTGGGTTTTTTTCTTCTTTTTCTCTCCTGAACTTGATAGACTTGACACTAGATTCTACCTGAGAGGCTAATCAAAAAGAAAGGCTAAGGACAGTCAGAAAAGAAAAAGAATGGGGTCGATTTGCCTTATCAGATAAGCAAGCGCATTCTAAAACATAGCTGTAAAGCTGATACATCACCAGCACTCAGTAAATATCTTTTTGGCATTTTTTTAAATACTTGTTTTGGAATAAAGTTACTGTCGTTAAACTGTAAAAATAATAGTAATGACAAAAAGCACTCTTCATGGCACCCTTGTTGAATGCCAGGCTCTGTGTGGAGAACTTTATCACACATGAGTTATCTCACTTGAACCCACAACAGTGTTTTTCACACCCAACTACAATTCATTTGTGGATCACACCTGCAATCCCAGCGTTTTGGGAAGCCGAGGTGGGAGGATCACTTGAGCCCAGGAGTTTCAGACCAGCCTGGACAACATAGGGAGACTCCGTCTCTACAGATAATTTAAAAAATTAGCCAAGTGTGGTGGTGTGCAACTATAGTCCCAGCTACTCAGGGGCCTGAGGCAGGAGGATCACCTGAGCCTGCCAGGAAGTTTAGGCTGCAGTGAGCCATGATCGTGCCCTGTACTCCAGCCTGGGCAACAGAATGAGACCCTGTCTCCAAAAAAAAAAAAAAAAAAAAAAAAAAAGGCATAGCTGTGACTGTCCTAAGAAACTGACAAACTGACTTTGACTTTGGGCAAGTTAACTATGTGCTAGGATCTAAATGTTTGTGTTCCTCTAAAATTCAAATATTGAAATACCCCTCACTGAGATGGTATTAAGAGGTAGGACCTTTGGGAGGTGATTAGGCCACGAGGTCCTTGTGTATAGGATTAGTACCCTTATAAAACAGGCCCAATGGAGTCTGTTTGCTCCTTTTACCATGTGAGGACACAGCAAGAACCTACCATGTATGAGGACCTGGCTCTCCCCAGACAGCCTATCTGCTGGCACCTCGATCTTGGATATTTCAAACTTCAGAACTATGAGAAATAAATGCTTGTTGTTTATAAGACACAGAGTTTATGGTATTTTTTTTATAGCAGTCCAGACTACGAAACTATGTCTCCCAATCTGTAAAATGGCATAACAATAATAGTCTCCACCTGCCAAGATAGGTACAAAGATTAGATTTTGTACCTGGAGCTAAGACCAGAGAGTCTGGCACAGAGCCAAGTCTCAATAAAGTGGTACTATCACGCCTATGCAACAGAATCACTTCTACATTTGAAATGAGTATCACTGCCATATAATTGGAAGCCATAAGACAATAAAAATAAACTCATCACATCTTGTTCTGAATCAAGCACTCATATTCCTTACAAGGCAGACTGATTACCACAAAGGCCCCTAGTTGAGAAATTCAGTCAAATTCAGTACTCCACCACCAGCAGGCCTTACTTTCCATCACTCTGGGACTTGTTTTTCTGCTGGTTGCTTTCCTTTTGCCTGAAGCTCCACTACTCTAAAAATTAACATCAAAAAAAAAATCAAACATTTCCTTCAATCCTCCTCACAACCGACTGAAACTTCTCCAGTGTCAATAAAATTTCTAAGTGATTTTTTTTTTAATTACCTAAACAAGCACTGCTGGGTTAATAACCAACTCTAAGAATTAATTATAAAACTATGCATGAAAAAGTAAAAATTCAAAGAGTAAAAAAAAAATGCCTTTCATCTTTGCCTAATGGATTCATCATCAGTCCTTCTCTTTAGAGGTATCAGTGTTAGGTTTCTTATAAATTGTTTCACACAGATGAATCTGTGTGTGTGTTCATTTGTTAACACACACAAACACACAACTTTACTCCACTGTACTAACTTTACTCCACTGTGGAAATCTTGCTTTTCTCAACCCTCTACCTTGGAACTCTTTTAAGATCAACACCTTCTTTCTAAGAGCTGCATAACATTCCACCAAATGATTTAGGCCATAACTTAACAAATTTCCCATTCTTGTATATTCAGGTCATTTACACTTTTTTGTTATAAATGATGATGCAAAAATCACCATCTTTACACATGTATCTTTGTACGCAGAAATACAATCCATATAATAAAAATTAGAAATTGGAAAAACAAGAAATGAAATGGTCAGATGAAAGAGTTTATAGATTTCCAATTTTTTTAAGGGAAGCATTTTCTGCTTATGTATAAAGATTTCCAATCTTGACAGCTGCTGTCAAAGTTCCCAATTTGAAATTTTCAGATGTTTTGATCCTTTATGCTTCCATGACCAATGCAGAGGTGTCTGTTTCATCGCTCCTGCACCAGCAATTGATGCTCAGTTCATATTTATCAATCTCACTGGTTTAAAAAATGGCATTTTATCACTATTATAATACGCATGTCTTTCCTTATAAATTAGGTCAAGTATATTCAGTTGCCCATTTCTATATCTCTTTCTACTCACTGCCAATTTCTGAATCATCGACTCCCTTTGAAAGTACTGTTGAGAAGGTTATCAAGTAGCCTTGTCTTCAGGACCAAGGACACCATATCTTATTCTCATCATCCTGGCAATATATGACACCAACAACCACAAACTCCTTCAGGATTCTCTTCTCCCTTCCCTGCCATGACTATTTGCTGTGCTGGTTCTCCTCCACGGACTGCAGGCCAATCTTCTCCCTAAATCCTAAAGACGGGCATATCCCAATGTCCAATCCCTGCCTCTCTTTTCTTCTCACCTAACATCCTTAAGTTGTGGTTTATGTGCAAATGTTGATCTTCAAGTCACCTGAGACCTAAACCCACATTTTCAACTTTCTGCTGAACACCTCTAGCAGAGGGATGGATGTCCTTCCCATACTTCAGATAATCAACAAGGTCAACAGGCATGAAGCACTTAATCTGTGCTTATACTTGACACTTGCTGCATCTCACGTAATTCTCCACATCCAAGAGAGAATACATCAACTTCGCTGTCCACCTTCCTCAAATCTGGTTCACCTCCTTGAGCATCAAACCTCAGTTAACGTCTCTATACTCACATCCTTCCCCCTTCTTCTCGTCCAGATCCTACCAATTCTGCCAATGAATACTCTTCGTGTATCTATCCTGCCTTCCCATTTCTACCTCTGGCTCAGACCGCCGATCACTCACCTCTTACGTCAATCTTGACACCGCCAGAGTTCTCTACTCAGAATATAAATAACATCACGTGAATCTGCCTCCTCCATGTACCTGGGCTCCAGGCCTACACTGGCAAGACACTGAACTCACAGTTCCTGTCCCAGCAGGTCCAGTATTTAAGAAGACTCATGTCAATACATAATCCCTTTCTCAACAGATCACTGGCTCACCAGGCCTCATTCCCCTTGTATCCCAGACAGCAACGAGCACAATTCTACGTGTTTGGTAGGTGCTTTATAAATACTTCCTAAAGTTACACAGTACAATTTTCTAGCATGTGCTCATATTATTCAAAAGAAGAAAAAGAGCTTCTATACACATGAAAATCCATAATAAAAAATCTTTCTAAAGTTTATCTTCTATGATTGAATGTACACAGAAACATAAATATTCCCTTAGAGCAAAAAAGTCAAACCCTTACTCTAAATTGCTTTAGAAATAACTCAAAAGTCACAAAAAAGCAGATTTTAAAAACATTGAGTTTTAGTGATTACAAACCAAAATAATGATTCCCTACTTGCCAAGAGAAAAAAAAACAGATTCAGATGAGTCAAATAAGGTTCTGGAAATCTTTTGATTTTATGGTCTTCAGATGCCCCAATCAGGCAACCGAATTACCAAACATTAACCTCCACAAGTTGATATGACAAAAGCGAAAAGGCCATGTCATATCATGGTAAGTCAAATATCCACCAACTCGGTCGCGAAGTCAATAAAATCAAGAGGCTCAGTGTGAACTGTGCCTATCAACTTGGAGGACACATCCCATTTAGGTCTACTTCATTCTTTAAGGTCAAACCCATTTAAAAAGTAACTTTTCCAAAGAATCTTTCTAAACTGTTTAAAAAGAGGTCACTGAAAAGGAAGCACAGAATATTTTTCAGTGAATGAAGAGGATTCTGAAAAGCATTACTTTGTAGAAATATATAACAAGATTAAATTGTGTGTGTAACATGCTTCCTCTCTCAACATCAGCATATTTCCAAACACGTGTAAAAAGTGTTTCCCTGACTTTTTCCTACGAGTCAGGACTTTGTCAAAGTGTTCCCATCCACTCTCTAACATGAAGTTAGGAACTGCTATTTTACCGATTAGACGTTCAGGGAATCAAAATCATCTCTAACTAAAAAGTTAAAAAGTAGCATGGTTAATTATTAGGAGAACTTCTGAGTTAGAAGACATTAGGGGTTCGCCTGACAGCTCGTGACGCCTCCCTCAGCACTCTCACCTTCCCCCCAACGTCACATCTTCACGGAAGTGTTCCCTTGATGCTTTTTTTTTAAAGGGGAACAAGAAAATCTCAAGTAAATAGGAGAGAGAGAGTTTATAGAATCTTCTCCTTTACCACCAGGGTCCCCTCCAGGGCAATGTGAACGGGACAGCAGTGCACGAAGTCCTCCAGGCCCCCAGAGGCCACAACCTGGGCCCGGTGGGCCAGGGAACGGCCAGTGACACTTTTAAGTCCAGGCTGGCTTTGGGGGAGCTGGAAACAGGCTCCCTCCGGGTGGGAGCGCGACGAAGGGGCGGGGAGCGGGCGGCCCCACTCACCTGCGATTCAGGGGCCGGACCCTCACGGCCACCTTGACCGATGCCATTGCTCATCCCGACCTAGCCCGCGCGGGGGTCCCACCAGCCCAGAACTCCGCGGCCGCCGGCGACTCTGGCGACTCAGAACGCGGCTCCCGCCCACTTCCCTCTCGCCTCCGCCCCTCTGCCTCGGGCAGGACCTGGAGTTCAGCGGCGGCCCCACCTGCCAGGCCACTGAGCATGCCCAGAGCAGCTCCGGCCCGCGTGATCCGTGCGCCGCGGTTTGGCGGCGGCCGGGCGGCGCAGAGGGGCGGGGCCGCAGGGCCTGGGTGCCGCCTCCGTGGTCGCCAAATCTGGAAAGGCCACGTTGTGGACCTTGGCGCAGAGGTTATGAAGGGCAACCAGGGGCGGATGATTTCAGGAAAACTAGAACTCACTCTCATGGGCTGAAAAACTGGAGAGAAGAGGATCCCAGCAATTTAAAGCTAGAGGCAAGGATCACAATCCTGGGGTCAGATGACCAAAGCCAGCTTTTCAGCCCTTAACAAGGACCTGGCTTCACCCGGACAAGCATGAGTTTTTAACTCATGCATTTTACACACGAACAAACAGGCTCTGCTCAGAGATGATCACAGCTTGTTAGTGGCGAACTTCGCTAGTGCCTTCTCTGCTACCATAAGGAGGTCCAAGCTTATGTTTTGGACCCCTTATCTCAGGATATCGAGAAATGAAAATTAATAGGGTATTGGATGTTGTAAATGTGTACGGGAATGTCGTTATATTGCCTGGAATCAAAGCTTATTTGGACTTGTTTTGCGCTTTTGTTACACTTTAGTAATTTTTACTTTTATTCATAAGGGAAATGCAAGGACAACTGGTATCTTAAGG
>CAUYQU010070403.1:0-71217 GCA_963574635.1 Cheracebus regulus | reverse complement strand
AAAAAAAAAAGAGGAAGAAGAGAAGACTTTTAAAGAGTGGAGTGACAGAATTTAATCAGATCATTCTGAAAACTTCGGCGAGTAGGTTGCAGGCGGGGGAGGACAGAGCCGTGGGACCTGTGAGGACACTACTGTCGTAATACAGGTGAGGAATGCTGGTGGCAGCAGTGGGGGAGAGGAAAAGGAGGCGGGTTTGTGATGTATTTTGAAGGTATTGCCAACAAGACTTCCCAATGAACTGTGTGCATGCCGTGAGAGAATGGAAATTGAGGAATGTCTTTGGTCGAGCACCTAGAATAAAGTTGCCTTGATGTGGAGCGGAGGGAGCTCTGTGAGGCTGGAGACACCCATCATCTCAGGGCAGTGAGAAGGTGGGTGGGAGCTCAGGGGAAAGGGTCTCCCTGAAGATAAAAATTAGAGAATCAGGCTGGGAGCGGTGGCTCACGCCTGTAATCCCAGCACTTTGGAAGGCTAAGGTGGGTGGATCACTTGAGGTCAGGAGTTTGAGACCAGCCTGGCCAACATGGTGAAACCTCATCTGTACGAAAATACAAAAATTAACCTGGCACGATGGCAGGTGCCTGTAATCCCAGCTACTTGGGAGGCTGAGGCAGGAGAATCGCTTGAACCCAGGAGGTGGAGTTTGCAGTGAGCTGAGATCATGCCACTGCCCTCCAGCCTGGATGACAGAGGGAGATTCTGTCTCCAAAAATTAAAAATTAGAGAATCATCATCAGGCTGGGCACGGTGGCTCACGCCTATAATCCTAGCACTTTGGGTGGCAAAGGTGTGTGGATCACCTGAGGTCAGGGGTTCAAGACCAGCCTGGCCATCACAGTGAAACCCCATCTTTAAAAAATTAAAAAAAAAAAAAAAAAAAAGAGAATCATCATATCCATCTCCACCTGTCACATACACAGTATTTAAAGCCATAAGACAAGATGAGATTTCCTCAGCATTGAGTTATGCAAGGGAATGTCCAAAGATTGAGCTCTGGAGCACGCTGACAATTAGAGATCAAGGATGGCAGAAGAACCACCGAGGCCAGGCGCGGTGGCTCACGCCTATAATCCCAGCACTTTGGGAGGCTGAGATGGGAGGACGGCTTGCGGCCATCCTGGGCAACATAGGGAGACCTCCTCTCTATAAAATATCTGAAATGTAGCCAGGTGTGGTGGTGGGAACCTGTGGTCCCAGCTACCTGGGAGGTGGAAGTGGGAGGATCACTTGAGCCCGGGGGGTCAAGGCTGCAGTGAGCTGGGATTGTGCCACTGTGCTCCACCCTGGGTTACAAGGCAAGATCTTGTCTCAAAACCAAAAACAACAAAACCAACAAAAGTGCTTGAGAAAGGGTGTCTAGAAGGGTAGGAGGAGAACTGGGAGCGAACAGCGTCCTGGAAGCCCAGAGAAGAACGGTTCAGGTAGGAGAGAGCGTCAGCTGCATCTCAGTCACTGATGGGTCAAGCCAGAAGAGGGCTGACAGGTGACCGTGGAATTTACCAGTAACCTGAAGACCTTTTTAATGGCATGGTGGGGGCAAAGGCTCTGTTGTGGTGAATTCAAGTGTGGACCCCAGGAGCTAAATCGGCGGCGGTGGAATAAGAGCGTGGTCAATTTTTTTTTTTTTTTTTTTTTTTTTGAGGTGGTGTCTTGCTCTGTCCCAGGCTGGAGTGCAGTGGTGTGATCTCGGCTCACTGCAACCTCTGCCTCCCGGGTTCAAGCGATTCTTCTGCCTCAGCCTCCCCAGTAGCTGGAATTACAGGTGCGCGCCACCACGCCCGGCTAGTTTTTGTATTTTTAGTAGTGACGGGGTTTCACCATATTGGCCAGGCTGGTCTTGAACTCCTGAGCTCATGATCTGCCCACCTCGGTCTCCCAAAGTGCTGGGATTGCAGGCGTGAGCCACTGCATTCGGCCTCAATTCTTCCAAGGAATTTCACTGTAAAAGAAGTAAGAGAAATGGAGTGGATGCTGGGGGGAGAAGTGAAGTGAAGAGAGCTTTTTTTTTCTTAAGATGGGAGAAATTCAGTATGCTTATAAGCGGATGGGACCAATTCAATTGAGAAGGAAAACGTGGAGAGCGGGAGGGAGAAAACAGCTGCAGGAGCAACGCGTGGGCGAGAGGAGCTGGGATCCCATCCCACGGAGGGCCGGCGGGAGAAGGCCGAGCGCTCGGACATGGGCTCAGGGAGGTGGCAGGGGGCAGCGGTGAGGGCACGCAGGAGCTCTTTTCTGATGGGTGCAATGCTCTTGGTGACATAGGAAGCAAGGTTGCTGAGAGGGAGGCGGGGCGGAGGTGTTGAAGGTGTGGGGAGAGAAGAGAAGGTATGAAATCATCACCCGGGAAGTAGGAGAGGAGAGACCAGGAGCGGAGTGTGTCTGTGGGCACCGTCCGGACCTTGCTTGATTTTATCAGCAGTGGGAAGGGTGATAGAGGCTGACTGGAGCTTTTCTAGTCACCGGGCGACGCAGGTTCAGAGCGGGTGGGGAGTTCCATTTAACCAGGGGTGTGGTTTCATCAGGTGAGAGCCTCAAGGCGAGAGAGGGGTGAGGAAGGCGGGGGTATGAGCAGAGGAACGAGCACAGTGACTGGGTCTGGAGGGAGGAGAGGACATGGGGCGGGACAGTGAGAGGGCGGTGAGGCCTCTGCAGGCGGGACTGCGCTCTTGTGGGCTCACAGCGTCGCTGGAATTGGGGAGCTGAGGGAGTCCGCCGGGCGGATGGAGGACGTGGGCGGGCGGTTGGAGAGCGGGTGTCGGACTGCAGGTCCGGACGGCGATGAGGCGAACTGTGTGACTCCGGGTGGCTGCGACGGGAGGGGAGGAGGTTCTGAGCCGGGGAAGCTGCCCAGGCTGCGCTGACTGCGGCTCCTGTGGGCATGTCTGTCCTCCTGGAGAGCCTCGAGTGGGTGTCAGGTTCTCTGTGTGTAGGGGCCAGCAACTTTGCCTGGGGAAGGGACCCCACAGGTGCCACTGGGAAGGACAAGAAGGAGAGATGAGAGAAATGGGAGAGGGGCGAGACAAAAAACCCGGCTTCCATCGAGCACCCAGTGTGTGACTCCGACTGCTTTACTGCGATTCCACTGCGTAACCACAGGCAGTCGGTGATGGGTCTTAGTGAGCACGTGATCTACAAATGAGACACCTTGTGTGAGTGTGCAGCCTTGAAGCCACAGCCAGGCCGGAAACACGCGCCCACCGAAGGACACGATGCCTAGAAAACTAGCGTCTAGGGACGGGAGGGGCCCGCTCTCCAACCGCCCCGACCACGTCCTCCATCCGTCGGGCGGACTCCCTCAGCTCCCCAATTCCAGCGACGCTGTGAGCCCACAAGACAGTCCCGCCTGCAGAGGCCTCACCGCCCTCTCACTGTCCCGCCCCAAGTCCTCTCCTCCCTCCAGACCCAGTCACTGTGGTCGTTCATCTGCTCATACCCCCGCCTTCCTCACCTCTCTCTCGCCTTGAGGTTCTCACCTGATGAAACCACAACCCTTTACTCGAATTCACAGGAGTTTGCTGCGTTTATTTTATGCTGGTAACTTGCGGGTGGGGAGCAAAGAGGGGTGTGTCCTGTCCCAGGACAGGCGGCTGAGGAGGGTGTGTTTTGGGGGCAGGGTAGAAAGGTATCACCCTGCTGGCCGCCACCCCTTAGACCAGCTGAGGCGAGCTTCTTGTGTCTGCTGGAATCTCAGTTTGCACGGGTGTCCTCAAAGCTGTCCCTCCCTGGGGACCCGCAGACCAGGCAGCTCCTAACTCCGCCTGGGAGTCAGCTGAGCTGGCTCCTGCGTGGCACCACCATCTCTGTAAGTGACTGTGCTCTTTGCCATGAAAGAAACTCTAGCTGCTGTCACTGTTAGCATTTTACCACCCGCCCTCCATCCTCCTGCTGTGATAGCTGTGCAGGGTGGTGTCTTGATTTACTTGACTTGGTGTAAAGAGGCAGAGGACTTTGGGAAGTCAGTTACCGCTCTTGGGCCTAGGTTTTCTGATCTGTAGAAATGAGTAATAATTTATGTTTTTCTATAAAGCTGCTAAGATGCTCAAATGAGATATTTATGAAAGTGCTTTGTAAACTGCAACCTGAAAAAACAGGTTACCTGTTATTGCCTTATCTTTGTAGAAATAATAGCAAATGAATACAAGAAAGATGAGGGGAGATGGAGGGGGAGAGAGAGATACAGATAGAGAGAGAGAGAGAGAAAGAGAGAAAGAGAGAGAGAGAGAGAGGGCACAAGAATTACACCCTGTATGGCAGACAACTCTAAATAATGTAAGTCTTAGAGGAGCCAGCCATCCTAGACCAGATTCCCATAAAAATCAAACCAGGAAAAAATAAAGAAGAGAAGTTAAAGTTCATTGCTGGAAAACCATGTTTTTCTTTGAGCCCCTTTGGGAGGAGGTTATTATTTTAGTGCAGGAAGAGGACCGTAATTCAGTTTTCCCAATCAGAGCCTTCTGATGTGTTACCATGATTCACAGGCCATGACTCACATATTAGAATTCTCACTAGTATATTACCAATAGTTTATATTCCTTAAAAAGGAAATAAGATGAAGAAGAGAGATTACATAATTTTTATTTCAGCGTATACCTTGGGTTTATCTGATATGATAATTTCAGAAAGAGAAAGTTTCTCTCCACCTGCAAAGAAAAAAAATCTCATTACTTTATTCAGGAATCACATTTCCAAAATGCTCGTTAACCTCAGTACTTTTGCTGTCACACTTGGTAAACTACTGTGAAGGAAATTAATTTCTTTTGTTATTAATTTTTTTAAGAAACTGGGTTTCACTCTGTCACCCAGGCTGAAGTACAGAAGTGTGATCATAGCTTACTGTAACCTCAAACTCCCAGGCTCAAGCAGTCCTCCCGCCTTAGCCTCCTGAGTAGCTGGGACTGCAGGCACATATCACTACACCTGGTTTGCTTGCTTGCTTATTTATTTATTTATTTATATTTTTGTGGAGACAGAGGTGTCACTTTGTTGCTCAGGCTGGTCTTGAACTCTTGGCTTCAAGCAATCCTCTTGCCTCAGTCTCCAAAAGTGCTGAGATTACAGGGGTAAGCCACTGCACCTGGCCAGAAATTAATTTTTTTTCTTTTTCTTTTGAGATAGAGTCTTGCTCTGTTGCCCGGGCTTGAGTGGAGTGGCATGCAATCTCAGCTCACTGCAACCTCCACTTCCCGGGTTCAAGCCATTCTCCTGCCTTAGCCTCCCGAGTCACTGAAATTACAGCCACACACCACCACGCCTGGCGAATTTTTGCATTTTTAGTAGAGACAGGGTTTCACCATGTTGGCCAGGCTGGTCTCAAACTCCTGACCTTAAGTGATCTGCCTGCCTCGACCTCCCAAAGTGCTGGGATTACAGGCATGAGACACTGCTCCTGGTCCAGAAATTAATTTTTCTAAGGTCAGCAATAAAAATAAATCAGTGTGAAGCACCCTCACTTGTAAGATTTCTTCATTATCAGTAACCATTCTAAAACACATTTATTAGATATTTTTGAATTATATTTTGTGAATTATATTTTCCAAAATTAAAACATCTACCAGTTCATCAAAACACAATTAAGTACTCTCTTTTCTACCACCCTCTCATGTCATCCAAAAGATCAATCAAGTATAATAAAAACATCAAGCCGGCCACACTAAAGTTATTAGGATGGCTGGGTGTGGGGGCTTATGCCTGTACTTTGGGAGGCTGAGGTGGGAGGATCATTTGAGCCCAGGATTTTGAGACCAGCCTGGGCAACAGAGCAAGATCTCATCTCCACAAAATACACAAAAAATTAGCTGGGCATAGTGGTGCGTGCCTGTGGTCCCAGCTACTTAGGAGGCTGAGGCAGGAGAATCACTTGTGCCTGGGAGGTCAAGGCTGCAGTGAGCTGTAACTGTGCCATTGCACTCCAGCTTGGGCAGCAGGTGAGACCATGTCTCAAATAAAAGAAACAAACACTTTATTTATTTCATTTCATGGATGTCAAGCTCACATAATCACAAATATTCTAATCTGGGAAATTCAGAACGTGTTGATGATTTGAGCGTTGTCTAGATTCTGTTTAAATGTCTCCTGTAGAATGTAGAGCTACACACTTCCCACAGAATAAAGGTGTTTATGTGCTTTTTGAGTTCAACCACTTCGACTTCATCAGGCCAGGTCTATGCTGACTTCATAGGATACTGAAATGATGAATGCGATGAATGTATATTATTTACCTGAGTAACTACAGTGGTTTAGGCATTTTGCATATATGCTATATATTTTTTTTTTTTTTGAGATGGAGCCTTGCTCTTTTGCCTAGGCTGGATTGCAGTGGCATGATCTCAGCTCACTACAACCTCCACCGTTCAAGTGATTCTCCTGCCTCAGCCTCCTGAGTAGCTGAGACTATAGGCGCATGCCACCATGCCTGGCTAATTTTTGTATTTTTAGTAGAGACAGGGTTTCACTATGTTAGCCAGGCTGGTCTTGAACTCCTGACCTCCTGATCTGCCCACCTTGGCCTGCCAAAGTGCTGAGATTACAGGCGTGATTCACTGCGCCCGGCCTATTTTTTTTTGTTGTTGTTTTTGTTTTTGAGACAGAGTCTCGCTCTGTTGCCCAGGCTAGAGTGCCACGGTGCAAACCTGGCTCACTGCAACCTCAGCCTCCTGGACTCAAGCAATCTTCCTGCCTCATGCTCTCAAGCAGCTGGGACTACAGTGTGCACCACCATGCCTGGCTAATTTTTTTTTTTTTTTTTGAGATGGAGTCTCACTCTATCACACATGCTGGAGTGCAGTGGTACGATCTCGGCTCACTGCAGCCTCTGCCTCCGGGGTTCAAGCGATTCTCTTGCCTCAGCCTCCCAAGTAGCTGGGATTACAGGCGTGCGACACCACGCCGAGCTAATTTTTGTATTTTTAGTAGAGACAGGGTTTCACCATAGTGGCCAGGTTGGTCTCAAACTCCTGACCTCCTGTTCTGCCTGCCTTGGCCTCCCACAGTGCTGGGATTACAAGTGTGAGTCACCATGCCCAGCCCCAGCTAATTTTTTGTTAATAATTTTTTGTAGAGATCATGTCTCACTTTTTTCCTGTGATCCATGTTAAAGGAAGAAAAAAAAATAAATTAAAAAAAAGAGATCATGTCTCACTATGTTGCCTAGGCTGGCTCTGAAATCCTGGGCTCAAGAAACCCTTTTGCCTTGGCCTTCCAAAGTGCAGGATTACAGGCACGAGCCACCATGCCCAGCCTCATATACACATTTTAATTCATCCCACAACACTGAGTTTGAGAAAACAGCCTCAAAGAGGTTAAATCATCTACCATCTCAGTGAGTGGGTGGCTGAGCCAGAAGCCTAAACCGTGTCAACCTTCTCCCATCATATGACACGATACCCAAATAAATATTCTACCACATGGAAGGATAAAGTCAATCTGAAGAATTTTAGCAAGGCACTGAATTCAGACCAACATTTTAATTTGGAGCCCAAATCATTTAGATTGGTTCTCTGCCTTGGTTAACCCAACCAGTGGATTTCTACTTCACTGGGTGCCAGTGGATTTGGGTCTCAAAGAATATGCACTTGGAAGAATTAAGAGGAAAAAAAAATCCTTTGGACAGCATGTCTTCAAAAAATCAACCAAAACTCCCTTTGGGGTTTTGGTTTTCCCAAACAATCAGATAGGAATCAGGTCTTACATCAATTTCTTGCTGCCCGAAATTTCAAATCAGCAATGTTCAGAAGGAGACTCAGAAAGCAGGACAGCAACAAAAATGGAAGAAACCCATTGGCTGCAAGGTTCTTACGTGATGTTATCTCAGCTAGGTCATCTTTTCCTAGATTGACAGCTGTGGCACCTGCTGATTAGACGGGGCTCCTGGGCTTTTAGCAGTGAGTGTCCCATAGCCAGAGCTCACTGTTGTCCTTACTGTCAGGGACTTCTCTTGAGGCAAAAGAGATGCCCCTTAAACTAACTGGGCTTTAACTTAAAAACAGGAGCTGCATGATCCAACTTCCTATCCAGAGATTCTAAGAGGCTAAAGAATTTTAGCCAAGAAACATAAGCTTGTTGGAAGGGATTTCCAGCAGTATTATCTTCTAAGACATTTGAATGGATGCTTCTAGTAGACCACATGCCCACTCCCATTACCCCCAACAAAATAGGTTGAACTGCTGGGCATGGTGGCTGACGCCTATAAGCACTTTCGGAGGCTGAGGCGGGTGGACTGCTTGAGGCCAGGAGTTTGAGACCAGCCTGGGCAACATGGTGAAACCCGTCTCTACTAAAATTACAAAAATTACCTGGGCGTTTTGCACGCCTGTAGTCGCAGGTACTTGGGAGACTGAGGCAGGAGAATCACTTGAACTCAGGAGGTGGAGGTTGCAGTGAGCTGAGATCACGCCACTGCACTCCAGCCTGAGTGACAGAGCAAGACTGTGTCTCAATAAACAAACAAATAAATAATGTTGCATTGAAGCATAGTATACATTCAGAAAAAGGCATAAATCCCTAGTGGATAGCTCAATACATTTTCACAAGGTGAACACATCTGTATAACCAACATCAAATCAGAAAATAAGACATTACCATTAGCCAGAAGCCCCTCAAGCTCCTTCTCCTTCTCTCCAGAGCAGACACTCTCTTGACTTTAGTTGTTACAGAATGTATTAATTTTGCCTGAGTTTATATTTTATGTAATTGGAAGACAATGTTGTACCTCATGATGGTTAATTTTATGTGTCAGTTTGACTGGGCCACAGGGTGCCAGGACATTTGGTTAAACCTTATTCTGTGTGTCTGTGGATGCAATTAACATTAGAACTGTGGACTGTATAAAGCATATTGCCCTTCCCATTGGATGGTGGGCCTTATCCAATCAGCTGAAGCCTTAAATATAACAAAAGGCTGCCCCTTCCAAGAGTAAAAATAATGCATTGGCTGGGTGTGGTGGCTCACACCTGTAATCCCAGCACTTTGGGAGGCTGAGGCGGGTGGATCATGTGGTCAAGAGTTTGAGACCAGCCTGGCCAACATGGTGAAACCTTGTCTCTACTAAGAATACAAAAATTAGCCAGGCATGGTGGTGCGTGCCTGTAGTCCCAGCTACTCGGGAAGCTGAGGCAGGAGAATTGCTTGAAGCCAGGAGGCAGAGATTGCGCCACTGCACGCCAGCCTGGGCGACAGAGCACGACTCCGTCTCTAAATAAACAAAGTTCTTCCTGCCTGATTGATTTTTCTCCTGCCTTTGGACTTGGACTAAAACATCAGTTTTTCCTGGGTCTTGAGCCTACCAAACATTGGATTAAAACATCACCCTCAGCTCTTCTGGGTCTCCAGCTTGCCAACTGCAGATCTTAGGATGTCTCGACCTCCATAATTGTGTGAGCCAATTCCTTGTAATAAATCCCTTTACGTTTCTATTGCTATGGGTTGAATATTTGTCCCTTCTGAAACTTACATTGAAATTTAACCTCTAATGTGGCACTATTGAGAAGTGGGGACTTGAAGAGGTGATTGAGTCATGAGAACTCTGCCTTCATGAGTGGATTAATCCATTCATGAGTTAATGGATTGATGGGTTATGATGGGAAGGGGATGGATGGTTTTATAAGAAGAGGAAGAGAGAACTAAGCCCTCTTGCCACATGATGGCCTGCATTGCCTTGAGACTCTGCAGAGAGTTCCCACCAGCAAGAAGGTCCTCCCCAGATGCAGCCCTTTGACGGTGTACTTCTCAACCTCCAGAACTATGAGATAAATTATTTTCTTGTTTTTCTTTTCTTTTCTCTTTCCCTTTCTTTTCTTTTCTTTCTTTTTTTGAGACAGAATCTTGCTCTGTTACCCAGGCTGTAATACAGCGGCACAACCTTGGCTCACTGCAACCTCTGCCTTCTGGACTCAAGCAATCCACCAGCCTTGGCCTTCCAAAGTACTAGGATTACAGGCATGAGCCACCACACTCTGCCAAATTATTTTCTTTATAAATTACTCAGTTCCGGCCGGGTGCAGTGGCTCATGCCTATAATCCTAGCACTTTGGGAGACTGAGATGGGTGGATCACCTGAGGTCAGGAGTTTGAAACCAGCCTGGTCAACATGGTGAAACCTCATCTCTACTAAAAATATGAAAATTAGCCAGGCGTGATGGCAGGCACCTGTAATCCCAGCTACTTGGGAGGCTGAGGCAGGAGAATCGCTTGAACCTGGGAGGTGGAGGTTGCAGTGAGCTGAGATCACGCCACTGAACTCCAGCCTAGACAACAAGAGCAAAACTCCATCTCAAAAAAAGATAAATAGGCTGGGCATGGTGGCTCACGCCTGTAATCCTAGCACTTTGGGAGGCCAAGATGGGTGGATCACCTGAGGTCAGGAGTTCAAGAGCAGGCTGGCCAAGATGGTGAAACTCCATCTCTACTAAAACTATAAAAATTAGCCAGACATGGTGGCGGGCACCTGTAATTCCAGCTACTTGGGAAGCTGAGGCAGGAGAATAGATTTGAACCCGGGCAGCAGAGGTTACGTACAATTAGCCGAGACTGTGCCACTGCACTCCAGCCTGGGTGACAGAGTAAGACTCCATCTCAAAATAAGTAAATAAATACAAAATAAATTACCCAGCTTTAGGTATTCTAAGCAACAAAAAAATGGACTAAGACATCTATATCAATGTTCATTCCCTATTAGTTCTGTGTCTCTGGGAACACTAGTACATACCCTGGTTGCTTTTGCATTTTTACCTAATGAACAAAGCCTGCATTCATTAGCAGGCTTGAACTGAGCACCTATGGTACATGGAGTACTTACCAAGCATCTTTCCTGTCTTATAAATGAAACGTTGATTTTCTCCAGGATCATAATATTGGTGAAATCAAAGCATCTAGAGGACCCTGGGTTCCGTTTTCAATCTAGCTGAGATGGCATAATTCATATCTCCTCAAATTTGGACAATTATAAATGACTGAACCAGCAAGTGTCAAATTCCACCTATACCATGAGTATACCTAAAGCAACCACGTAAATCCAAGCTGATAGCCAGATGCATGCTCACTGAATGGATAATTTATGTAACTTTATGGTGAGCTAAGAACCAAACACACTCACAGTTCAAAAAAAATTTTTAAGTGGATTATTTATTTATTTATATTTATTTTACTTTTTTTTTTTTTTTTTTTTTTTTAAGATGGGGTTTCACCATGATGGCCAGGCTGGTCTTGAACTCCTGACCTTAAGTGATCCACCCACCTCGGCCTCCCAGAGTGCTAGGATTACAGGCGTGAGACACCATGCCTGGCCTTAAGTGGATTTTATGAATAAAGACTTTGTGGCTACCCGTTATCCTACAGAACCCGATGTGGCCTTCACTTTAATACTTCCTGAAATAGATGTAGTGAGATGGAAGGGGCAGGAAGAATATACATCTGGGGCCAGTGAGCCAACACAAGCATTTCTGTGATAATTCTCCACACTGGCCCGTTGATCAATCATATACTGGAATATAATCCAAATGCTGGTCAAGGTCTGCCTGTCCACCTGACTCCTGCCTGCATCTATCTCGAAACCTCACATTACTCTCCATAGAAATCTTGGCCCCCTAACTGGTTTCCACCAGAAATTCACCCAGATGGCTGTTTTTTGCGTTTTGATAGAATTTACCAAGGGTTTGGGGTAGGGGCATCTCATTTTAATACAATGTAGAGCATCCCTGTTTCATTTCTCACTCTTTTTTTGCTTTCCCTTTTTCTCAGAAGCTCCATAAATTACTCTCCTGACCTTATGGCAAATAATTCAGCAAACATCTCTTGTTGCTTGAGAATGCCCTGGGAGGCCTCATTCTTGTCAAGCTTGTCAGTGTGTTTCTTCCAAGCACACACAGTGCTTTCCCAAAGAGATCTAACAAAATAAAGAATTTCCTCTTCTCATTATAACTTGAGCAATAACGTGATTTCTATTGCTCAGCATTAGGAAATAGGCCCAGGGAGAGATATAGGAGAATATGAGATGATTCCTATTCTCAGGGCATTTAGAGTCCATGGAAAGTCCTATTCTCAGGGCATTTAGAGTCCATGGAGAGATGATTACTAAGCATGAAATATTTGGAAAATACTTCAGTGCCAGGCTACGTGGCGATGTCTATGCATTGGGGGTTGAGAATAGTGCCAGGTCAGATCTGCTTAGCCAGGGGAAAAGGATCTCCAGGTGGGTCTTGTGGGATGGGTTGAATTTGGTTTGGCTGAGTGGTGGGAAAAGAACAGTTCAGGGTGAGGACACAGCATCAACAACATCACGAGTGTGGCAAGAAGGAGTGTGAGTGTGAGTACTGATGAGAAATAAACCTGGTTGGAAGAATGGGAAGGAGTGCGAGTGTGAGGTTTTTTTTTTTTCTTTTTTTCTTTTTTTTTTAAGACGGGGTTTCACCATGTTGGTCAGGCTGGTCTTGAACTCCCGACCTCAGGTGATTCACCTGCCTTGGCCTCCAAAGTGCTTGGATTACAGGCGTGAGCTACCAGGCCCAGCTGAGTGTGAGTACTGAAAAGGAAACCTGGATGGGAGAATGGGAAGGAGTGTGAGTGTGGGTACTGATGAGAAATAAACCTGGTTGGGAGAATGGGAAGGAGTATGTGAGTACTGATGAGAAATGAACACGGTTGGGAGAATGGAAGGAGTGTGAGTGTGGGTACTGATGAGAAAGAAACCCAGTTGGGAGAATGGGAAGGAGTATGTGAGTACTGATGAGAAATGAACCCGGTTGGGAGAAAGGAAGGAGTGTGAGTGTGGGTACTGATGAGAAAGAAACCTGGTTGGGAGAATGCAGTGAAATTATGAAGGGCCCTGAAAGCCAGACAGAGACGTGGACTGTGGGACTAGTGATAGTGGAGATTCACCAGGAGGTTCCTCGAGCAGAGAGGGACACACAGAAACCCACATCAAGAAGCCTTGCCTGATAGCTGTGTACAGGACACACTGGAGTGGGAGAGGGAGACCATCTGTTACAACCAAGCACTCAGGCTGAGGTGTGAATGTTTGGGATCAGGAGGGGCAATGGGGAGGGAGATTGGAAGGTGCATCTGCAAAAACCGTAAGCATCACACATCTCCAGTTGGTCACAGGAATGGAGGAAAGGGGGAATGACATGAGGGAGGCAGCCCCTCTCTGGATTCCAAGTCCTGTTTGGAATCGGGGAGGTGGCGGGAGGTGAAGGCCAAAGGTGCTTTTTAGTCTGGATGTTTGTGTTTCTCTCTGCATCCTCCCACCCCCCGCCTTCCTCTACCATTGTCATTCTCTCATCTTCTATGTTAATTCTTACCAGGACATCTGTACATGCCACCACTGGTACAGCCTCCTGATGCTCTGCTTAGGCAAGGGATGAAGAGCTCGCAGTGACCCAGCAATAAATCGTAAGTGCATTTGTCTTGCATCATGCCTGCAGGGGAATCTTTTCTAAGTTATTTAGAACCTTGAATTGTTTGGTCGGGCACAGTGGCTCACACCTGTAATCCCAGCACTTTGGGAGGCTGAGGTGGGCAGATCATGAGGTCAGGAGTTCGAGACCAGCCTGGCCAACGTGGCAAAACCCCGTCTCTACTAAAAATACAAAAATCAGTTGGGCATGGTGGCGGATGGCTGTAATCTCAGCTACTCAGGAGGCTGAGGCAGGAGAATCACATGAACCTGGGAGGCGGAGGATGCAGTGAGCCAAGATCGCACCATTGCACTCCAGCCTGGGCGACAAGAGCAAGACTCTGTCTCAAAAAAACAAAACAAAAACAAACAAAAACCTTGAATCGTTTACTCTTAGGAAGGGCTTCTTAACCTGGAGACTATGGATAGATTACAGGAGGTCCATGGAGTTGGACAGGAGATTTACTAACCTTGAACTGAAAGTGAGCATTATTATAAATGCAGGCAACAAACCACAGCAGCATTATCAGTCCCAGTGACTTGGTCGCCACCAATGGAAATCACAGACATTTTTATATTACATTATGGTTGTTTCAGAGAGCATGAACTATCTCCTGCACTTAATACTACTTCACAATTTTAATAGTGAAACTAGATCTCCTGATTTATCTTGTTACTGAATGTGTTATGTCTGAGTTTGAGGCCAGATTGGACAACACAGTGAGATCCCATTTCTACAAGAACTCAGAAGATTAGCTGAGTGCAATGGTACATGCCTATAATCCTAGCTACTTGGGAGGCTGAGGTGGAAGCATTGCTGAAGTGA
Organism: Cheracebus regulus; assembly: GCA_963574635.1. Classification (NCBI taxonomy): domain Eukaryota; kingdom Metazoa; phylum Chordata; class Mammalia; order Primates; family Pitheciidae; genus Cheracebus; species Cheracebus regulus. The sequence goes on along the minus strand of CAUYQU010070403.1, from coordinate 57,004 downwards.
TGATCACACTACTGCACTCTAGCCTGGACAACAGAGCGAGACTCTGTCTCAAAAAAGAAAGAAAAGAAAGAGAGAGGGAGAGAGAGAGAGGGAGAGAGAGAATGAAGGAAGGAAGGAAGGGAAGGAAGGAAGGAACGAAGGAAGGAAGGAAAGTGAGCAAGCATGTGAGAGGGAGGCAGAGTACGATGGCTCAGTAGAAGCCTACCAATTGTCCTCTCAACAGGAACATCAAATTTGACAACTATCTACACACACACACACACACACACACACACACACACACACACACACACACACACACACCACTATCTTCATAAGAATAAAAAATAAGGTGTGCAATCACAGTACCTGGTTTTAACTTCATATTGCTGAAGGAGATACTGAAGAGGGTAGGAAGATTAGTCCACCCCTCTCCAATCTGCCAACAGTGGCCATGTGGCACAGAAAGAGAGTCTGTGCTTAGGGGAGGGAGAGCACAGTGATTAGGGGACTCTGCATTGGAAGTCAGTGCTGCCCTGTCTTAGCAGAAAGTAAAATCAGGCAGAACTCAGCCAGCACCCATGGAGGGAGCATTTAGATCAGCCCTAGCCAGAGGGGACTTGCCCATCCCAACAGTCGAAAACCGACTTTTGGCAAACCTTGCCACCATGGGCTAAAGTGCTCTGGGATCCTAAATAAATTTGAAAGGCAATCTAGGCCACAAGGATTAAAACTCCTAGGCAAGTCCTAGTGCTGTGCTGGGCTTGGAACCAGTGGATTTGGAGGCACATGACCTACTGAGACACAAACCTGGGCAGTTAAGGGAGAGCTTGTCTCCCTTATCCCCCAGCCTCAGGCAGCACAGTGCGCAGCTCTGAAAAAGATTTCTTTCTGCCTGAGGAGAGGAGAGGGAAGAGTAAGGGCACATTGTCTTGCAACTTGGGTGTCAGCTCAGCCACAGTAGCATAGGGCACCAGGCAGAGTCATGAGGCCTTCATTCCAGGCTTTAGTTCCTGGACTACATTTCTAGACATACCCTGGGCCAGAAGGGAACCTGCTGCCTTGATGGGAAGGACCTTGTCCTGGCAGAATGCATCACCTGCTAACTAAAGAGCCCTTAGGCCCTGAATAATCAGCAGCAATACCCCGGGAGTATGCCATGGGCCTTGGGCGAGACTCTGAGACATGCTGGCTTCAGATGTGAACCAGCGCATTTCTAGCTGTGGTGGCTGTAAAGAGGGACTACTTTTGCTTGAGAAAGGGTAAAGGGGACTTTGTCAAAACCAGGCATGCCAGGTCTGGCCCACAGATCCTGACTGAATGACGGATGAAAGACATACACTGACACAGACATTTTGCTTGTCAGCATGGCTAAGGGACTCTGCCAGAGCCACCAGCTGCCTTAATAGGCAGCCTTTACATTTATTTAGTAAGATTAAATGACAAAGGTCTCAAGTAAACACGATTGGAGGGTAATTAACATTGCTGGCCCCCACCCCAGTAGAGAGTAGTCATGCGGCCCATGGAAGATCAAAGATCGGTCTTAGGACCACATGAGTAAACAAGCTATTTAGACAAACTCCTCTGCATTCATTTGTATCTACTCCTGGCTATTAGCTCAAGGTAAGGGGGTTAGGCTGCCTACAGCCATAAGCTCTTTCCCAAGCCTTTTGCAAAACCTTCTAGCCTTCCAAGAAGGTTTACATTTTCTAAAATTTCTCCCACCACCCTGAGTGAACTCCTACACAGGCAGAACTCAGGCTGTGTACCAGCTCAGCCACAGTGGTGTACAACACAATGTGGGCTCTTGGGGCCACCCTTAACTCTAGGCCTTGGCACTTGGATGGCATTTCTGGACCTACTCTAGGCCAGAGGGGAGCCCACGTCCATGAAGAATGAGTCCTAGGCCTGGCAGCATTCACCACAAGCTGACTGAAGTGAACATTGGCAGTAGCCTGGCTGTACTCCCCCAGGTCCATGGTGGTGGTGGCCATGGGGAGAGAATCCTTTGCCCGTGGAAAGGGGAGAGAAGAGCGGGAAGGACTTTGTCTTGTAGTTTGGGTACAAGCTCAGCTACAATAGGATAGAACACCAGGTAGATTCCTCAGGTTTCTGACTCCAGGTCTTGGCTCCCAGATAGCATCTCTGGACCCACCTAGGGCCGGGGGGAACTGACTGCTCTGAAGGGAAGGACACAAGCCTGGCTTCATCACCTATGGATTGTAGAGTCTTAGGATAACACAGAGAAGGAATTCAGAATTCTATCAGATAAATTTAACAAATAATTAAAATAATTAAAAAGAATTAAGCAGAGATTCTGGACTGGAAAAATGCAGTTGGCATACTGAAGAATGTCCTTTAATAGCAGAATTAATCAAGAAAAACAGATTAGTGAGCTTGAACACAGGCTATTTGAAAATACACAGAGGAAGCAAAAGAAAAAAAGCTAAACAACAATGAAGCACACCTAAAAGGACCTAGAAAATAACTTTGAAAGGTCAAGTCTAAAGACTTATTGGCCTTAAAGAAGAGACAAAGAGAGAGAGAGAGAGAGAGAGAGAGAGAGAGAGAAGGTAGAAAGTTAATTCAAAGGGATAATAAGAGAGAACTTCCTAAACCTCGAGAAAGATATCAATATCCAAGTACAGGAAGGTTATGGAACACCCAAGAAGATTATCTCAAGACATTTAATAATCAGACTCTCAAATGTGAAGGATAAGGAAAGGATCCTAAAAGCAGCAAGAGAAAAGAAGTAACATACAATGGAACTCCAATACAGAAACCTGACAGGCCAGGAGAGAGTGACATGACATATTTAAAGTGCTGAATAGGCTAGATGCAGTGGCTCGCACCTGTAATCCTGGCACTTTGGGAGGCCGAGATGGGCAGATCACCTGAGGTCAGGAGTTAGAGACCAGCCTGACCAACATGGTGAAACCCCATCTCTACTAAAAATACAAAATTAGCCGGGTGTGATGGGGCATGCCTGTAATCCCAGCTACTCAGAAGGCTGAGGCAGGAGACTCACTTGAACACGGGAGGTAAAGGTTGCAGTGAGCTGAGATCATGCCATTGCACTCCAGCCTGGGCAACAAGAGTGAAACTCTATCTCAAAAAATAAAAATAAAAATAAAGTGCTTAAGAAAAAAAGTCCTTTTATCCTAGAATAGTATATCTGATGAAAATATCCTTCAAATGTGAAGGAGAAATAAAGACATTCCCAGACAAAGACTGAGTGATTTCATCAACATCAAACCTATCCTACAAGGAATGCTAAAGGAAGTTCTTTAATCTGAATGAAAAGGATGTTAATGAGCAATAAGCAATAATCTGAAGGTGTGAAACTCACTGAAAAATGGAATATTACAACACTAACTGTGGTATGTAAACTACTCATATCTTAAATAGAAATACTAAAAGATGAACAAAAATGACTTTTCAAGATGTAGACTGTATAATAAGATATAAATAGAAACAATAAAATGTTAAAAAGCAAGGAGACAGAGTTAAAGGGTAACATTTTTATGAGTTTTCTTTTTGCTTGTTTGTTAGTTTGTTTATGCAATCAATGTTGTTATCAGTTTAAAATAATGGGTTATAAGATAGTATATGTGATCTTCATGGTAACCTCAAATCAAAAACCTGGCTTCAAGCCTATAATCTCAGGACTTTGAGAGACCGAGGTGGGCAGATTGCTTGAGTCCAGGAGTTTGAGACCAGCTTGAGCAACAGGACAAAACCCCATCTCTACAAAAAATACAAAAGCTAGCTGGGAATAGTGGTCTGCAACTGCAGTCCCAGCTCTTTGGAAAGCAGAGGTGAGAGGATCACTTGAGCCTGGGAGGTTGAGGTTGCTGTGAGCCTGGTTGCACCACTGCACTCCAGCCTGAGTGACAGAACGAGACCTGGTCTCAAAAACAAAGCAAAACAAACAACAACAAAAAAAACCCAAAACAAAACAAAAAAAATTAGATACACAAAAAATAAAAAGGAAGAAATTAAATCATACTACCAGAGAAAATAACTTTCACTAAAAGGAAGGAAAGAAGGAAGAGAAAAGCACAAAACAACCAAAAAACAAATAACAAAATGACAGGAGAAAATCTTACTTACCAATACATTGATTGTAAATGACACACCTCTCCAAGGAAAAGACAGAGTAGCTGAATGGATAAAAAATAAGACCCAGCCAGGCGTGGTGGCTCACATCTGTAATCCCAGCACTTTGGGAGGCTGAAGTGGGTGGATCACTTGAGGTCAGGAGTTCGAGATCAGCCTGATCAACATGGTGAAACCCCGTCTTTACTAAAAATACAAAAAGCAGCTGAGTGTGGTGGTGCATGCTTGTAATCCTGGTTACTTGGGAGGCTGAGGCAGGAGAATCGCTTGAACCTGGGAGGCGGAGGTTACAGTGAGCCGAGATTGTGCCATTGCACTCCAGCCTGGGAAACAGAGTGAGACTCCGTCTCGAAAAAATTAAAAAAAAAAAAAAAGACCCAGTGATCTGTTACCTACAAGAAACATACTTCACTGATAAAGACACACATAGACTGAAAATAAAAGTATGGAAAAGCTATGCCATGCAAATGTAAACCAAAAAAGAGCAAGAGTAGCTACACTTATATGACATAAAATAAGATTTCAAGACAAAATTATAAAAAGAGGCAAAGAATCCTTACATAATGATAAAGGGATCAATTCAGCAAGAAAATATAACAATTATAAATATATATGCATCTAACACTAGAGCACCCAGATATATAAAGCAAATATTATTACAGCTAAGGACAGAACGGAGACTTCAATACCACACATTCAGCATTGGACAAATCATCCAGACAGAAAATCAAGAAAGAAACATTGGACTGTAGATCAAACAGACCTAATTGTTATTTAAAGAATATTTTATCCGAACAGCTGAAGATTACAAATTCTTCTCCTCAGTACACAGATTATTCTCAAGGATAGATTATATGTTAGGTAACAAAGCAAGTGTTTAAAACATTTTTTTAAAATTGAAATAATAGGCTGGGTATGGTGGCACACGCCTGTAATCCCAGCACTTTGGGAGGCTGAGGTAGGTGGATCACAAGGTCAAGAAATTGAGAGCATTCTGGCCAACATGGTGAAACCCTGTCTCTATTGAAAAATACAAAAATTAGCTGGGCATGGTGGTGCATGCCTGAAGTCCCAGCTACTCAGGCGCCTGAGGCAGGAGAATTGCTTGAACCCGGGAGGTGGAGGTTGCAGTGGGCCACGATTGCACCCCTGCACTCCAGCCTGGTAACAGAGCAAGACTCCATCTCAAAAAAAAAAAGAAAAAGAAAAAAGAAAACAATGTGAAAACTCTCTAGGACATCAAACTGGGCAAAAAAAAAAAAAAAAAAAGGAAAAAGAAAACAACAAAGTGAAGAGACAATCCACCAAATGGGAGAAAATGTTTACAAACTATCCATCTAAAAAGGGATTAATAGCCAGAATATATAAAGAGTTCAAACAACCCTGTAGGAAAAGCCAGGCATGGTGGCTCATAAATGTAACTCAGCACTTTTGGAGACTGAGGTGGGTGGATGGCTTGATTCCGGGAGATTGAGACCAGTCTGAGCAACATGACCAAATTTCATTTCTACAAAAAATATAAAAATTAGCCAGGCATGGTGGCGTGTGCCTGTAGTCCCGGCTACTCAGGAAGCTGAGGTGGGAGGATTGCTTGAGTCCAGGAGGCGGAGGTTGCCGTGAGCTGAGATGGAACCACTGTACTCCAGTTTGGGTGACAGATAGAGACCTTGCCTCAAAATAAAACCAAACCAAACCAAACAACCCCGTCCCACCGTCCCCCCAACCCAGAAAAAACAAACACAAAACCTCATAGGAAAATATCTAGTAAGCCAATTTTGAAAATGGGCAAAAGATCTGAATAGACATTTCTTAAAAGAAGACAGACGAATGGCAGACAGGTACATGAAAAGGTATTCGATATCATTGTTCATCAGAGAAATGCAAATTAGAACTACGATGAGATATCACGTTCCAGTTAAAGTGGCTTTTTTCCAAAAGACAGGCAATAAGAAATGCGGCAAGGATGTGGAGAAAAGGGAACCCTCAGACACTGTTGGTGGGAGTGTAAATTAGTACAGCCACTGTGGAGAACAGCTTGGAGGTTCCTCAAAACAACACTTAGAGCTATCAAACTATCCAGCAATCCCAGTGCTAGGTATATACACAAAAGAAAGGAGATCAGTATATCAAAGAGATATCCACTCCCACCTTTATTGCAACACTGTTCACAATTGTCAAGATTTAGAAGCATCCTAAGTGGCCATCAACAGGTGAATGGATCAAGAAAATGTGGTACATATACACAATGTATATGTACCACACACATTACTTGAACCCAGGAGGTGGAGATTGCAGTGAGCTGAGATCATGCCACTGTGTTCCAGCCTGGGTGACAGAGTGAGACTCTGTCTCAAAAAAAAAAAAAGAGAAAAAGAAAGAAAAAAAAGAATATAATTGGATTGTTTTTAACCCAAAGGGGTACCCCATTTACCCTGATGTAATTATTACACATTGCATGCCTGCACCAAAATATCTCATGTATTCCATAAATATATACACATGCTATGTGCCCACAACAAAATTTAAAGAAAAAATTAAAAATGAAAATTAAAAAATTAGCCAGGCATGGTGTTGGACACCTGTAGCATTACCTATTCAAGAAGCTGAGGCAGGAGGATTCTTTGAGCTCAAGAATTTGAGGTTACGGTAAGCTAGACTTGTGCCACTGTACTCCAGCTGGGGTGACACAGCAAGACCCTATCTCAAAAAATAAAAACAAAATAATATTTGGTATGATTTGCTTGCTTTATAATTCTATGAATTTTATTTTTAATGTACCTAGAAACATTATTTTTAGAAGAGGTTCATAAACTTCACCATACTGGCAAAGGGGTCCCTGGCACAGAAAAGGTTAAGAAACCTGCGAAGGTCTCATCAGTTTGGGTCTGTGTTCCTCTGCATGAGGTTGCTGCGGTTCACCATAAATATGACTCACGCATCAGAGCACTGCCAAACATGGGACTCAATGCAACACGGTTGCCTGGAAACTAAAGCCCGATCAGATTGTTACTTTTTTTTTTTTTTTAAGGAAAGAAAGCATCCAGTGCCTGTAGAAGGCTAACCATGGTCTTTTTGCTCCTACATACCTCAAAAGACCACCGCCGGGAATTTCCAGCTCCCACCAGAGAGTGCAGTCTTTCCTCCCCTGCACATAGCCGAGTCTGCTGCTGGGGAGTGGTGAGATGCGATCAGCACACTTAGAAATAATCGTAATACTTCTTCCTGGCGGGTGCGGTGGCTCAGGCCTGTAATCCCAGCACTTTGGGAGGCCGAGACAGGTGGATCACAAGGTCAGGAGATCGAGACCATCCTGACCAACATGGGGAAACCCTGTCTCTACTAAAAAAATACAAAAATTAGCTGGGTGTGGTGGCACATGCCTGTAATCCCAGCTACTGAGGAGGTTGAGGCGGGAGAATCGCTTGAACTAGGGAGGCGGAGATGCCGGGAGCCGAGATTCTGCCCTTGGACTCCAGCCTGGGCGACAGAGCAGAACTCCATCTAGAAAAAAAATCTGGATGTCAAGGAAACCCAGATCCTATATTTTCAGCTTCTCAGCTTCATGCCTGAAAAGACGAAGTGCTAATGATTTGATTTGCAGAACTTGAGGAATGTTCTAGTTACAAAGGGTGTTAAGTATTCTACTATGGAGAGGTAAAATTTATTACTTTCCAGAAATTTTTCAAAAAGTGCAACCTGGGAAATTGTACTTTTTTTTTTTTTTTTTTTTTTTTATTTAAGATGGGATTTCACCATGATGGCCAGGCTGGTCGTGAACTCCTGACCTCAGGTGACCCACCCACCTCGGCCTCCCAAAGTGCTAGGATTACAGGCGTGAGCCACCGTGCCCAGCCAAAATTGTACTGTTTCTGTCTCTGAGATACCAGGTGAGCAGTTCACACTTAATTGATTTTGTCGCAGAGATTTTCTCTGTTCTTGCAAATGCTTTTGTAGGATGGGAAAGCTAAAAATAGAGCTGAAGATAACATTCATCACCTAAAATATACATAATTCTGAAGGTCTGCTGGGTACGGTGATTTCAGGGGCTGGCAATTCTGCCAAATGCTGGCTGTTTTGATGATCCCCTAGGTCTTCACAACACCCCTCAGCACCCAGCACTGTCAGACATTGACATTCACGTTATCTGGTAACTGAAGCTATGTATATGTGGCACTCCAAGGCAGAAAGCATTCTCATTCATGGGGTAGAAGCTAACTTTGGATTTCAGAAATCCAAGTTCCAGTTGGATTTTCTGGTGAGTTACTAAATGACCTTGAGAAATTGGTTCACATGTGAAGTGCACCTAGCCTGAGCTGGGCACGGTGCCTGTAACTCCAAGTACTTTGGAAGGCTGAGATGGCAGGACCACTTGAACCCAGGAGTTCCAGACCAGCCTGGCAACACAGCGAGACCTCATCTCTACAGACTTTTTTTTTTTAAATTAGCAAAGCACAGTAGTATGCACCTGTAGTCCCAGCTGCTTGGGCAGCGGAGGTGGGAGGATAGTGCGAGCCCAGGAGCTTGAGATTTCAGTGAGCTGTGATTATGCCACTGCACTCCAGCCTAAGAGACAGAATGAGACCTTGTCTCAAAAAAAAAAAAAAAATCGGCAGGCGTGGTGGCTCACGCCTGTAATCCCAGCACTTTGGGAGGCTGAGGCGGGTGGATTACCTGAGGTCGGGAGTTTGAGACCAGCCTGACCAACATGGAGAAACCCCTTCTCTACTAAAGAAACAAAATTAGCTGGATGTGGTGGTGCATGCTTGTAATCCCAGCTACGCTACTCAGGACCCTGAGGCACGCAAATTGCTTGAACCCAGGAGGCAGAAGTTGTGGTGAGCCGAGATCCTGCCATTGTACTCCAGCCTGGGCAACAAAAGTGACACTCTGGGGCAAAAAAAAAAAAAAAACATAATTCAGTAGAATGAGTATTTCATATTTCTTGCTTTAAAGAGTTTGAGTGTGTTGAAGGGATAGATACCTCTGCATTTTACATATGATATAATCCTCCACATCTATTAAGCTTGGGTACAATGGTGGGTATGATGGTGCCTTCACCTCGGAATCAATATTCTGATTCTGCACCCACGCCTGCCCTAGCCAGAATCTCTGTCCCAATTCCTAGCTCCTGGGTGACAGATTTTTTCTTTTTTAAAAATCTTTTTTTTTGGCCGGGCGTGGTGGCTCACGCCTGTAACCCCAGCACTTTGGGAGGCTGAGGTGCTTGGATCACGAGGTCAGGAGTTCGAGACCAGCCTGGCCAACATGGTGAAACCCCAGCTCTACTAACAATACAAAAATTAGCCAGGTGCAGTGGCAGGTGCCTGTAATCTCAGCTACTCAGGAGACTGAGGCAGAAGAATTGCTTGAACCCGGAAAGTGGAGGTTGAAGTGAGCCAAGATCTTGCCACTGCATTCTAGCCTGGGTGACAGAGCAAGACTCCGTCTCAAAAATAAATAAATAAAAAATAAAACAGCCGGGCACAGTGGTGCGTGCCTGTAGTCCCAGCTACTCGGCTGGCTGAGGTGGGAGGATCACTTGAGCCCAGGAGTTCTGGGCTGTAGAGCGCTATGCCGACCAGGTGTCCGCACTAAGTTGGGCATCAATATGGTGACCTCCTGGGAGCGGGGGACCACCAGGTTGCCTAAGGAGGGGTGAACAGCCCAGGTCGGAAACGGAGCAGGTCAAAACTCCCATGCTGATCAGATTGCGCCTGTGAATAGCCACTGCACTCCAGCCTGGGCAACATAGCGAGCCCCTGTCTCTTAAAAAAATATATTTTTTAAAAATAGGGACAAGGTCTCACTATGTTGCGCAGGCTGGTCGCAAACTCCTGGCCTCAAGTAATCCTCCCATCTTGACCTCCCAAAGTGCTGGGATTATAGGCAGGAGCAATCAAGCCTGGTCCTGGGGGCAAAATTTCTCTGACACAAGTTTGGGTTCTACCCTCTGGTGAAGCAGAAGATAGAAAAACAAGTTTCTCAGGCTGGCTCACTCCAAGGCCTAGAGATAGCAGGGTTCTGGCATCACTATTTACAAAGCCAAAGCTTTCAAAGGCCGGGCTCCAGAGTCTCCCCTCTCATCCCAGGACAGAGATAAGAACGGGTTTAACAAGTACCCTCTGTTTCCCTCGGCTTGTTCTTTGCTCTGTGGAGCGACTATGTTTTTGTAAAGGTTGTAAAAGTTCTGTAAGTTCCTGTTTTCCCATTTGTGATGTATGCTGAAGGCCACAAGCCTTGCTTAAGTTGCAATAGCTGTCACTACTCGATGAACTGCCTTTGTTCGGCCTCTGTGAGCTTGCTTTCCCCCCTTGCAAGTTTCGCCCCCTGAATGCCCAACCCCCTTTGGTCGCATGCATAAAAGTCAAGCCCATCTTTGTTCAGGGCTCAGCATTTGGATGTTAATCTGCTGGGCCAATGGCTGCGTCAATAAAATCCTCCTGTGTCACCCATCGGTCTCTCCTGCCCCTCAATTCCTGCAACACTGGCCTGAGAGGAGGGGCTCATTCAACAGGGAGGCTGAAGGCCTGAGGCAGTTCTCTGGGGAGGGAAAGGGGGCTGGCGAACAGCTATTTCCATCTCTCTTCCTCTGAGGGGACGCAAAAGAAAGCCACGATTGGACTCCCTCTTCCAGAACGCCCCGTTGACACATCTCCATAGGTGGGAGAGTTCTGAAAATCCGGCTCTAACGTTGTAGCGGCCATTATCTACACCCCAGGGATGGAAGCCTTTCTTTCTTTTCAGAAACAACGTGAATTACCTACCCACGGATTTTCTTCTGAGGCTGTGTTGACTGCTGAGTGTTCAATGAGGAATTGGTTGACTGAAATGAATGTTTTGGGCTTTCTTAAATAAAACTTTTGCAGCCCTAGGCCCAAGTCCCTTTTTAACAAAGTGGAGACGGGAGTGGACCACTTGTCCTAGCCATCGAGGGCTCTGCCCAGCTCATTTGAACCCCCTGCATTTTCTGCCCAGCCTCCTCGGGGGGTAGCTCTTCGGTGTGCGCCTCAGGAACGCTGAGGTTGCTGACACAGTCATCCGGCATGCCACCGTGACTCTCCACTTGACTGGCAGAAACGCCCTGGCCTAGCTGTCCACAAAAGGCACCAACGGCCTTGCTGTGCTGCTTTGCAGGCACGGCTCTACCGAGAGCCTCACAGCAGTCCTTGGACTAGAAGGGCCTGGCCTCCCAGCCTAGTCTTTCTCCCGGGCTGGATGCTTCCTGCCCTTGAACATCAGACTCCAGGGTCTTCAGTTTCAGGACTCCGACCGGCTCTCTTTGCTCCTCAGCTTGCAGACGGCCTCTTGTGGGACCTGGTGATCGTGTGAGTTAATACTTAATAAGCTCCGTCTTATATGAGGCTCCATCAAAAAAAAAAAAAATCCCGTATCTGTGCCTGATTCAAATCTTCCAGACCTCCCTCTACCCTCGCCTGGTGTTCCTAGTTGTCCCTCTGGGAGGGTAAGTCAGATTCCCAATTGATCCACAAGGCTGGGTTCCGTCCACAAGCCTTTCCTGGCTAGCCTGTTGCCTCTGCTCAGCTGTAGAGCATTCAGTGGCAAGTTGTTGTTTAGTGTCCTCACTTGTGAAATGGGAGTCTGCTGCTGCCTATCTCATAGGCCTGTTGTGAGGCTGAAATGAGATCACATGCACAACGCCCTTACATTACATCAACCTGCAAGAGTTAATGAGTGCAAGTGATGGTGGTGGTGATGTTGATTCTCATGCTGCTGACTCGAGACTATTTCTCCCCCTTCCTCATTCATCCACCCACCACCTGTGATCCTACAGGGCGGTAATCCTGCAAAGGTCTGCATTATAACATCAGAAACATACTTAATGTAAGCAGGTGCAACAGAATCTTTCCTAAGTAGAAATATGTATCTCTAGGAAAATACCAAGCATGCTTCAGGGAGATAAAATCCTGAAGTCAGCCTACAAGTGTCAAAAAAAAAAAAAAAAAAAAATCAGTAGAAAGGGGAAACTCCTTTGCCATGAACAAGGGGAAAGGACTAATTTTATTTTTCTTCCTGAAAAGAGGAGGAAAGAGAAGTAGGATTAAAAGGAGCTGGTGGCCAGGTGTAATGGCTCATGCCTTTAATCCCAGTGCTTTGGGAGGCTGAGGCAGAAGGATCATGTCAGCCCAGGAGTTTGAGGAGTTTCAAAATGTTTCATGTTTCCTATGGGAGAGGGTTCTGTGAAGGTCAGAGAGGAGGTGGAGAGATCACATAGAAAGGGGAATTAGGGCTGGGCACAGTGGCTCACGCCTATAATCCCATACTTTGGGAGGCTGAGTGGGGGGCAGATTGTTTGAGATCAGATTATTTGAGGTCAGGTGTTCCAGTCCAGCCTGGCCAACATGGAGAAACCCCATCTCTACTAAATATACAAAAAATTATCTGGTTGTGGTGGCATGCCTGTAACCTCAGCTACTCAGGAGGCTGAGGAGGATCCCTTGAACTCAGGAGGTGGAAGTTGCAGTGAGCCAAGATTGCGCCACTCACTCCAGCCTGGGTGACATAGTGAGACTCCATCTCAAAACAAAAAAAGAAAAAAGAAAGGGGAATTAGGAGACAAAAGATTTGCAGCAATCTTGGAGGGAATGCTTTGGATTTCTGCATTTCCACAGGCCTTGGATTTGGGAGGCTTCCAAGCAAAGGCCCTGTCTGACATCAAGATGACACTAACATTCCAGTAGCCTTGACGTACTGATGAAAGGATGTACCCACACATAGTGAAGGACAGAGAATCTGGTTCCCGCATAGTAGTCATTATTACAGCATCGAACATTCAAGGGTGTAGTTACTCAATGTCTTTGGATATAGAATTTTCTTTCCTAATATGGGAGCAAGGCCTTTCCTATGATGCATTTATTTCATCAAAAGTTTATTTCAAAATATCTGGAGAAAACATTTGGTTCTCATAATAAAGAGCAATTTTGAAATGTGGACCTTGCAAAGTCTATATATTAGAATGGGGTCAATATCTAAATACAATCTGTTGTATTTTGTTCCAGTTCCACACCCTACTTTTGGACCAGTCACCTGGGTAGTGGCAGATGTCACTGTGGGTGATCTCATTCTCTCACTTCACGTCTTTGCTTACAAATGTGTCCCTGTTCACATATAGGGATGTCACTGACCCTGCTTTGCTGGGACTGAGCACCAGCTTGATCTGCTCCTCCCAGGACGTGGCTGGCACTTCTCCATCTGCACCTGGTCAGATGTCAGCAGGTGTCTGAGATGGGCAGAGGTGATGAAGGTTGTCTCAGGGGTCAGGTCCCCTTGGCACGGTGCTGTCTCCTACAGAGCTCACTGACCTTTTGCCATCCATACCACACACAAAAACAGAAGCCATCTGTTCCCTTCTAGCATACATCTTCGCATCCCAAGTTTTCCTGGGAGAGTTTCCAGGAGTTTGGGCTCACCGAGCCTGTCATTAGCTCTAGGCCTTCAGAAGGAAAGGCACTGCTGGGGCTCCTGTATGAGAACCTACACAGGCTGGGGAGTGTTTGGAGCAGGAGATGTGAGCTCTGTATGATTTCAACATATCAAATAAGCCTAACATGTACCTCTTAGCCTTCCAGGGTTTCCACTTGCAAAAGACTTAATTTTAGAATTTGAAATTTGATTTGGGAAGCATGTCAAATATTTAATATTAAAAATATTTGATCAAAATAGGATCACAGGGCTGGGCGAGGTGGCTCATGCATGTAATCCCAGCACTTGCGGGGGCTGAGGTGGGTGGATCACTTGTGGTCAGGAGTTTGAGACTAGCCTGACCAAATGTTGAAACTCCATCTCAACTAAAAAAAATACAAAAATTAGCCTGCATGGTGGCACTTGCCTGGAATCCCAGCTACTTGGGAGGCTGAGGTACAAGAATCACTTGAACCCGGGAGGTGGAGGTTACAGTGAGTTGAGACTGAGCCACTGCACTCCATTCTAAAAAAAAAAGAAAAGTCAGAGGTCACTGTAAAATAGCAGCAGGTCATTTAGCCCAAGTGATAATTCGTAGATTTCAGAAAGCAAAAACCTTTGCTTTTTGATAGAGAGGAAATTCCGTTTTCCAAACAATCAAAAGAACTTGGGGACTCAAGCGGAAAGGGTGAGAAGGGGGAGAGAAATAAAAGACTACAAATTGGGTGCAGTGTACACTGCTCGGGTGATGGGTGCACCAAAATCTCACACATCACCACTGAAGAACTCACTCATGTAACCAAACACGGTCTGCTCCCCGATAACCTATGGAAATAAAAAAATGTAATTAAAAAAATGGCCGGGCAGGGTAGCTGGGATTACAGGCCTGGGCCACCACACCAGGCTGTTTTGTATTTTTAGTAGAGATGGGGTTTCAACACATTGGTCAGGCTGATCCCCTGGTGGCTCATGCCTGTAATCCTAGCACTTTGAGAGGGCGAGGTGGGTGGATCACCTGAGGTCAGGAGTTGGAGACCAGCCTCTGAGGTCAGGAGTTGGAGACCAGCCTGGCCAACATGGCGAAACCCCATCTCTACTAAAAATGCAAACAACAACAACAACAAACTAGCGGGGTGTGGTGGTGCACCCTTGTAGTCTGGGCTACTCAGGAGGCTGAGGTGGGAGAATTGCTTGAACCCTGGAGGTGGAAGCTGCAGTGAGCCGAGATCACACCATTGCACTCCAGCCTGGGTGACAAGAACAAAACTCCATCTCAAAAATAAAGGTAACTCTGATCCCCGAATTCTCGGGGAGACTGATTTGAGTAATAATAAAACTCCAGTCTCCTGCACAGCTGGCTCTTCAGGAATTACTCTTTCTCTATTCAATTCCTCTATCTTGATAAATCAGTTCTGTCTAGGTAGGAAGCAAGGTGAGCTCATTGAACAATGACATTTGTGTGGTCAAAATAATAAAAGGGGGGCCTCACTGCAACCTCCTCCTCCCAGGTTCAAGCAATTCTCCTGCCTCAGCCTCCTGAGTAGCTGGGATTACAGGCACCTGCCATCACACATGGCTAATTTTTGTATTTTTAGTAGAGACAGGTTTCTACTGTTTGCCACATTGGTCAGGCTGGTCTCCAACTCCTGACCTTAGGTGATCTGCGTGCCTTGGCCTCCCAAAGTGCTGGGATTACAGGTGAGTCACTGCGCCTGGCTGAGTGGAATTTATAGTTGGAAACAAACCCCCTTCTTCCCTGGGGACTAGACTGCCTTTGTAGGACTAACAAATTAGTCAAAAGATTGGAAATTATGGTCTACCAGTCATGCAGCTGAAGGATAAGATTCTGACCCTCCCCAGATTGCTCTTGGAGGTAACATCACTGTTGTAAAATCTAAGATCAGTCCTTGAGATATTTTGCAGACACTACCCAGCTGGCACCACCCAGATCAATAAACTGGCATCTGATCTTATGGCCCCCCCACCCAGGAACTGACTTAGCACAAGAGGGCAGCTTCGACTCCTGATGACTTCATCTCCGACCCAACCAATCAGCACTCCTGACTCACTGGCTCCCCGCAAGCCACCAAATTTCCTTTAAAAACTCTGATTCCAAAATGCCTGGGGAGACTGATTTGAGTAATAATAAAACTCCAGTCTCCTGAACAGCTGGCTCTTTCTCTGTTGTAATTCCCCTGACTTGATGAATCGGCTCTGTCTAGGCAGCAGGCAAGGTGAATCCACTGGGCATTTACAATAGGACTCCTGAAGACAGAGAGTTCATGTTAGTATCAAGCACCATTTTCAGAAACAGTGGAGGTGTTACAGCCTCGCCAACTTGACACAATGTAGCAGTCTCTTGTTGTGAAGTATCACTTGGAGTTCTTTGTCTCAGGACCAAGAGAATTAAGGAGCGTGGATACAAAGGGTGAGGTTGGAGCAGGAGTTTAATAAGTGAAAAAAGAAAGCTCTCTGCTGCAGAGGGGACCCAGAAGAGGGTTGCTGTTTTTACAGTTGAGTGTAAAGGCTTTTATAGGAAACTGATGAGGATTGGGCATCTCATTTGCGTAAGGTGTGAATTTCTGGTAGCTCCGCCCAGTCCTCCTAAGGTGAATGTGGGCCCTTAGCTTGAGTTACTCCATATTGCTTTGTTCCCCTTACTGTGTGTGTGTGTGTGTGTGTGTGTGTGTCAGGGGACGGAAATTTCCACGGTGGGCATGCGTGGGCAAGTCACCTGTGTAGCCTTTCTTATCTGTGCAGCTGTGGGTGTGTCTTAGGCGACCCCCAGTGCAAGTTTCCTTATCTGTGCCTCCAGGCTGTTCTTTAGTTTGAAAGGATTCAACCGAGGACCCACCCTAACTGCCTGCCTGACAGGGTTTTTACCTTTCTTCTTTCTCAGTGGGGATGTGATGGGGAGATAGTCATTCTGAATCCTGCCAACTACACTGGATATGTCAACTAAAAAGGAAAAAGCGGAGGCAAAACCAACATAAGTAGAGAGTTTATTTGGGCCAAACTTGAGAACTGCAACCTGGGAGCATAGATTCAAGTTGCCCTGAATATACACTCCAATTAGCAGCAGTTACAAGTGGGCTTTTGAAGGGAAAGAAGGCCAGGCGTGGTGGCTCAGACCTGTAATCTCAACACTTTGGGAGGCCGAGGTGGGTGAATCATTTTAGGTCAGATGTTTGAGACCATTCTGGACAACATGGTGAAACCCAATTCTACTAAGAATACAAAAATTACCCAGGTGTGTGGTGGTGAGCATCTGTAGTCCCAGTTACTTGGGAGGCTGAGGCAGGAGAATGGCTTGAACCCAGGAGGCGGAAGTTGCAGTGAGTCAAGATCATGCCACTGCATTCCAGCCTGGGCAACAGAGTGAGACTCCGTCTCAAAAGAAAGAATAAAAATTAAAGGGAAAGAAGAGACAGTTCCTAATTTGTTACCAAGAATTTGCACTATAATTGGCTGGGTGCAGTGGCTCATGCCTATAATCCTAGCACTTTGGGAGGCCGAAGTGGGTGGATCACCTGAGGTCAGTAGTTCAAGACCAGCCTGGCCAACATGGTGAAACCCCGTCTCTACTAAAAATACCAAAAAAAAAAAAAAAAAAAAAAAAAAAATTAGCTGGATGTGGTGGCAGGCTCCTGTAGTCCCAGCTACTCAGCAGGCTGAGGCAGGAGAATCACTTGAATCTAGGGGGTTGGAGGCTGCAGTGAGCTGAGATCATGTTGTTGCACTCCAGCCTGGGCAACAGAATGAAACTCTGTCTCCAAAAAAAAAAAAGAAAAAAAAAAAATCTCCATTTGTAAGAGTGTCTCCCTCTTGGTATCAGAAAGAGAAAAATGACTGAATCACTGGAGACTGATTATTGGAGAAGGCACTGATTTAATCTGCATAACAAACCTTACCCTCTTTTACTCTACGTTTCTTGGTCACTTCCTCTTTCCTGGCCTCAGCTATACCCTTCTATCTTTGTTTTAGTTGAAGATGGTAGGGCCAGGCATGGTGGCTCACACCCGTAATGCCAACACTTTGGGAGGCCGAGGCAGGTGGATCACTTGAGATCAGAAGTTCGAGACCAGCCTGGCCAACGTGGTGAAATCTTGTCTCTATTAAAAAAAACAAAAATTAGCTGGGTGTGATGGTGTGTGTCTGTAATCTCAGCTACTCAGGAGGCTGAGGCAGGAAAATCACTTGAACTCAGAGGTGGAGGTTGCAGTGAGCTGAGATCACACCATTGTGCTCCAGCCTGGGTGACAGAATGAGATTCAATCTCAAAAAAAAAAAAAAAAAAAGTATTGGAGCAGGAACTAAAGGAAGTAAAGCACAGTTGGAAGAGGGCCAAATAGGTGACTTGAGAGATCCAAGTGCAGTGTTCGGCCTTTGACTTGGGGTCTCATATGTTGGCATGCTTCTGGGGGTTGTGTTCCTTCTCCCAATTCTTCCCTTGGGGTGGGCTGTCTGCATGTGTGGTGGCCTACATATTGCGTTTGAGAGCAGGGGCTGCATGCGCAGTGGGTTTACTGATGTGCAAATATTCTTTTGAGTCAGTTGAGGGTTCCTAGAAGAAGGTCATATACCAGTTAAACTCCGCCATCTTGCCTCTTAGTGCACATACTTGAGCTCACTCTCCCAACTCCTGAGAACTTATTGGGAAGCTGCTCATCACCAGCATCAGGTGTTTCCTACCTATTGGGAGACCTCCTTTTCCTGATGCCTGCTGTGAACAATTATTATTTTAGAAGGACAGTGTAACAACCACCTGACCATCACCTGATGGTCATCTGACATTCCCGGTGGGGGAGGTCTCCTGCCCTGCTCATATCTGCCTAGCTACCTACTCTGTCAAGCAGAGGTTGATCCCTACTACTGGGAGTGGCGTCTGTCAGGAGAAAGACAGGAGACACATGTGGGGATGACCATGGGGAGGACCCAAGATTTCAGGTCTTGGGCATCCTCAATAGAGTTCACTCGGTGGGGGGGCGGGTCCCAGAGCAGACCCTTGGAGCAAGGTGGAAGGGCCAGGCACGATGGTCTTGGGAGGTTGTTGAGTGCACAGGGAAGGGCTGATGAAAACACCTTCAGGGCTGGGTTAGGTCACCCAGACCCTCCCTCTGGGCCTCTGCCTCTGGAATTGCTCTACTCGCCGGCCTGTCCATCCTGAACAAGGCCAGCAGCAGAGCCCTTCAGCACACTGCTATGCGCATGAGTTGTTAAGGAGAAAATAAGAGAGGCAGGGGCACACTTAGGAGCGTGAAGTCGCTTTCATTCTTGTGAAGAAGGAACCATGGGCACAGTCTTGTCCTCAAATTTTCTACCTTGCTCAGGACATAGTGTGTTGGGCTGGACCAGATGATGAGTCACTTAAAGAGCATGAAAGGGAATGCAGAAGGGACACACCTGAGGAGATGTGTTCCCCCCAGTGCTGGCCCCAGGTCCGCTGCAGGGCGTCTCCCTAAGGACAGGGACAGGGCCCTTTCAACAATTGGGACTCTCTGATTGGCCTCATGAAGGGTCCTGCATACATCCTACAAGCTTGTCAGCATTTGGAGATACTCTAGATAGCTATTCTTTTCCAAGCAATCCCCATTCTTGTAGGAAATGCTGGATTTCCTGGTCTTTGAAAGGAATGGCTCAGTTTCATGCTTTTCTGCCAGAATACTGAGATGGACAACCTTGGTTGAGTTTCTTCATGTCTATCTAGTAATAAAATTAATTTCCCATTTGGTAGGAGGACAACAGTTTCATTTTCTTTTTAAAAATGTTTATTTTCATCAATATTTGCATTATATTTTAGTACAAAACACGACACTTCATCCCACTCATGCCCCATGGAGAGGGGGCCCCACGGAGTCACTTGCCAGCACAGCTTTGGGTACTGCCTTGTCCCTCCCTCTAGGGCTGTGCACAGAGTAGCTTGCTTGCTTTCTCCTTTTTTTCCCATGCCCTGTAATTTCTTTTGTATTTTTTGTAGAGACAGGGTTTCTCTATGTTGCCCAGGCTGGTCTTGAATTCCTGGGCTCAAGTGATTCGCCCACCTGGGCCTTCCAAATTTCGGAGATTACAGGCAGGAGCCACCACGACCAGCCCCCATAGTAGCTATTATTGTTTAACTTTGCCTTGAATTTGAGAAAATTAACAAGTACAAAAATATATACATATAAAGAAGCAGAAAAAAGCTATTTCTTTTTTGTTTTAATTTTACAAAATTTCTTCAAAAATCTTGTGTTTGCAATCAGAAAGAAAAAAATTGAAAAAAAAAAATCAATCATAATCCTACAAGAAAGAAGCCTTTGGGTGGGGCGAGATGAAGTCAATTAGGTTTTGAGATCTTTCCTGAAACTCTGGCTCCTTGTTAACAGGATCGTGCAGACCACCTGAAACCAGTTCACAAAATACAAATCTCCAGGGCAACACGCCTGAGGCTGAAACCCACACCTTGACCGAGGGAAGGCTGCGGGGCCCCAGTCCTAGTGGACGCCTGGAGTCCTCGCGGACGAGGACCTGGACCTCAGGAACTTCAAGACTCCTCCTTGACCAGGTGAGGCCATGTTTGAAAATCAGTCCACAGCGACATTTGGCTGACTTATTTGAAGGATTCCTTGCTTGGGTCGTTGGATTCTGGTGACCCCGTCGGCGGCAGAGATGGAGGGCTCTGCTGGGCATTGTGTGGTCACCAACGGGGTTTCCTTGGCAACCCAAGCACGTCGAGGGGGCCTGCGGGCACATTCCCGGGAGAGGACGCGAGCGGCCCCGTAGAGTCCTGGAGGCGGCCGCGGAGTTGTCCCGCCCGACGGTTCCCGAGACGCAGGCCCAGCGCTCCGAGAAGAGGCCCGCGCGGGCCATGGCGGCCCCCGTGCCCGGGGGCTCCCGGCGCGGCGGCGCGCAGCATGAGCTGCTGGAGAAGGCGGCGCGCCTGAAGCGAGGCGCTTCTCGGCGCGGGGAGCCGGAGGCGGTCGGGCTGCCGGCGGCCGGCTCCGGCGGCTCCAGCTCGGGCTGCTGGTATTGGCGGCAGCTGTTCCGCGGCCCGCCCAGGAAGAAGGCCAAGTGCGGGCGCTCAGGCCAGACGGCGCCGGAGCGCGGCCCGGGGGGCCCCTCGAGTCTGCAGAGGCTGCTCCGGAGGCTGGGGACGTGGAGGCCGCGCTGCCTGCGGCTCGGGGAGCGGCCCGACCGGCTGGAGGAGATCCCGCTGCTGGTGCTGGAGCGCGCGCGGGACGGCGACAAGGCCGCGGCCGGGACGCAGAGCAGCGTCCCCAGGAGGCCCGCGCAGGCCCCTCCCTCCCGCCAGCCCCGCCGCCCTGGCCGGAGGAGCCGCCGCTCGCTGCGCGCCCTGTGCGCGCTTAGCGTTGGTTTTTTTCTTGGTAAACAAAAGCAATAAATGAAAGTAAGCCCAACACTGTACGAACGAAAGAACAGGGGATGGCGGGGGATGTGCATGGAAACCAAGGGTATCTCGAGGTCCACAGCGAACTAAACGGGCCGCGCGCGCCCTCCTCGCGGCCTCTCTTTGGCCCGAGGGCTTCGGTGGAGTAAGTGGAGCCTGGGAAGCGGGTGCTGCGAAGCCCTGAGTTCCCCGCGCGGCGCAGTCGCTGCGGGCCGGGAAGAGCTGAATCGGGGCCCATCGCCTCTTCCTAAGCACCGCAGGGGAGAAGGTGGGAACGCAGTGGTTTTCAGTCTCTGCAATGCTTTTATTTTTACTTTTTTGAGACGGGGGAAAAAAAACGATGTTGCCCAGTCTGGACTCAAACTCCTGGGCTCAAGCGATCCTAAGCCTCCCGAAGAGCTGGAAGGACAGGCGTGAGCTACCATGCCCCGTCAAAAAAAAAAAAAAAAAAAGTTTTTAAAGCAGGATGCCGAGCTCCATATCCCACTTTGAAGTGAGCGAACTCTACTTTTATGTTCTGTTGACAGGCAGTTAGGAACGGTGGCTTGGGGGCTGAGTGGGGCACGGGAAGTTTGGAAACTAGTGCTAGATTTAACAGAACAAAGGGAAAGGATTCCAGCAGACTCCTGGGTGGGTCTTTAACGTCCTCCTTTTCCTCATCAATACAAACCTGCTAATGATACTCTGGCTCTACAGACTTGGGAGGATGAAAGGGAAATAGTGCAAGTGAGAGTGCGGTGAGGCCGCTGAAAGGTAGTTACTACCTTAGAGGTAGTTACTAGCCACCTTAGAGGTAGTTACTAACTTGTGATAATGATCTCTCCGCAGGCTATTCCCAGACTAGCAGCCACACTTCCCTTTTCCTTTACTGCCTCCAGGGCTAAAGCCGGCAAGCTGGCTTTTCACTGGCTTACCCTTTTCACTAGCAAGCTAGGAAACGCCGAACCGTGAGCCCTGCTGCTCCCCACGTGACGGTGCTGCTGCTTAAGTGGCCTTGGCGTCCCTGATGCCGTCCTAGCACTGACGGCCCCTCCCCCTTGACCCAGAGAGTCAACGCAGGGCAAGGAGCCAGCGCTCAGGGAGGGAAGGAGGTGAAGGTGGAAAGATCCTTGGAGGCCAGGTGTTCAAGACCAGCCTGACAACATGGGGAGGCCTCCTCTTTACAAAGAAATGTAAAAATTGAGCTGGGCATGGTGGTGCGCACCTGTACTCCCAATTATTTGGGAGGCTGAGGTGGGAGGATCTTGATCGCTGGTGTTCAGCTGTAGTGAGCCGTAATTGTACCACTACACTCCAGCCTGGGCAACAGTGGCAGACCTTGTCTTTGGAATGTATATATGTGTGTCACTGGTGCGGAAGGGTGGGAGGCAGAGGATCATGATGCCTGATCCTTGAACAACGAACCTAGGAAGTTGGAAAAAAGCAGAAAAAACAAGGCATGTGCCAGAAAGCTGGGGCCAGGAGCGGGAGCCCCCTTGGAAAGAATTCCCTGTAATTCTGTGACTTGGGGTTGGTTAGGCGCATTTTGTATTTCTACTAGCTTCTTTATTCTTGCCATTGCCCAGACTGGTTAAATTGTTTTGTAGGTCTGTGATAGAGGAAGGCGTGTTTCTTTTTTTTCTTTTCTTTTTTAAACAAGAAAAAAGCCACCAAACCTCATAGCCAGCCCCATCCTTAGAAGGAAAACCAATCCTGTTATCATGCCTATAGCTGACCGGGCAGGGGCCCCATGATGCCTGAATTAAAAGCTGTTCCATAGTGGCAGCCCAGTTGAATCCTCTCTGCTTGAAGGGGTTGAAGCTAAGAGGCCAATTAAGAGACCGCTAGAAGAATAATACCAAATTGCTGAATTCTCAAATCCTGGGATAGAGATGCCGTTGAATAATGTGTAAGAAATTCCAAGGATTTAATGTTTTCTGGGTTTGTTTCTTTCAGAAAGGAAAGACACAAACTAAAGTACAATTAATTCTCTGACCCTTAATTTGAATGTAGCCATGCCTTTGTGTTTCGACTATCTTGTGGCCTCCACAGTACTTCGTCTTCACTAGGCTAAGGAAGAGGCCTGGATTGTGTCTGTGCGGACCCCTCTCTGCGCACGTGCACACCCCCCACCCCCACCCCCGGCTCAGTGTATAAGCACATGGCATAATGTAAATGCTCGACTTATTTCGAGAATGTATTAGGGTGGCTTCCTGTGTGTCCTCTCTTTTCCTGCTTCACTCTTGGGTATCCACACAAAGCCTTACATTTTTGGCACTCTGCTGCCAGCCTTCAATTGCCTCCTCCTGGCTGTGGATTAGAATGGATCTCTCCCAGGGCAAGAGCACAGTGGTAGCTTCTGTCAGATTTGCTGGGTTGATATACCAACAGATGTCTCGAATTAAAGCCCCAATTCAGCAGAAACATGGTCCTCGGGTGCAGAGAGTGCACCAAGGCTGCATTCAATTGTTGGGGTTGAGTACCTGCAGGTAGGTGGTCCCTTCTGCCACTGTCCCCTACCCTCCCCACCCCTACCCCCCAAGATTTGGAATTTGCAGTATTTCACGGTGACAACTTTTATCTCTGATCTTGTGGGGCTGCATTAGGACCAGTGTGGGGCTTTTTGCTCCTCTCATATCCTTCTTTCTAGCTGAAAATCAGTATAAAAAACCAACAGAAGCCGGGCGCGGTGGCTCAAGCCTGTAATCCCAGCACTTTGGGAGGCTGAGGTGGGTGGATCACCTGAGGTCAGGAGTTCGAGACCAGCCGGACCAATATGGTGAAACCCCATCTTTAGAAAAAAAAACAAAACAGAAATTCATCATTATTCAACCATCTGTGGTTGAGTGTTTTCTGGTGTAGATATTCCAGAAACATGTCTCTTGGCCACAGGAGGTAAGTCAGGTTGAGTTTTTATGTCAGTGAAGCTCTTTTAGTTTCCTCTTTAAGAGACTTCTATCTAGCCTTACATTCCTTTAAGCTAACTTTAACGGAATTGAGGGGAAATGCGCTTGTTATAAGGAAACGCTGTGGTGGAAACAGGGCTGGCTCGTAGCCCCAAGGTGCGCTGAAACTGGCTTCTCCCTGAGGGCGGAGCCTCCCTCCCTGCTCCCCATGCATGTCTGCCCTCTTTCTCTTACCATGGATGATCAACTGTGCTCTGTATTTTCCCAGGCAGATCTGAGGGATGTGGTCTGATGGACTTTGGTAACTACCACCATTGCTATTGGTGAAGCTAGGCTACTTTCTTAGGTGTCTTCCTGGGTTCTAGCTGCCTTTGGGTCAGGGGCCCTACCCTGGTAGAGAAGCCTAGAACTGCTTTCCTGAAAAGGCAGTGAGGGTGTGCTGGGTGTGGCAGTTTTCATTAGAAGAGACTGTCGGGTAAGACACGCACCATGATCGATATGTTCTATTTGAGTTATGAAAACTCATGGCTATCATCGTGTTTAAGCCCTGAGAAGTGCCCACCCATAAAGAAGGAGGATGTCTTCAGCAATTCTGCACCCAGAACTCTGTGAGATGGGGTTTCTAGAACTGCTTCTGCTCTAACAGGTGGCTTGGCCCTTCCATCTTGCTTCCCCTCTTTCTGTTTAACAATAAATTTTGGCCAGGTGTGGTGGCTCACACCTGCAGTCCCAGCATTTGGGAGACCAAGGTGGGAGGATTGCTTGAGTTCAGGAGTTCAAGACCAGCCTGGGTGACATAGCAAGACCACAACTCATTTTAAAATAATCAACCAATCTTTTTCTTTATAACAATGACAACATTACTCCTATGTTTACTGGCAGTTCTTAGGTGATCTGCATATAGTTTTGTGAGTTTGGCAGGACAAAGATTCTTACTATGTATATATGTGTTTTTGAGATGGAGTCTCACTCTGTCACCCAGGCTGGAGTGCAATGGAGCAATCTTGGCTCACTGCAACCTCTACCTCCCGGGTTCAAGCGATTCTCCCGCCTTAGCCTCCCATATAGCTGGGACTACAGGCATGCACCACCATTGTATTTTTAGTAGAGACGGGGTTTCGCCATGTTGGTCAGGCTGATCTCAAACTCCTGACCTCAGGTGATCCACCTTTCTTGGTCTCCCAAAGTGCTGGGATTACAGGTGTGAGCCACCATGCCTGGCTCTTACTGTATTTTAAAATAAGAATACAAGGCTCAGAGAGGTTGTACTAACTTCTAATGATAAAACGGTGATTTGGAGATATTTCTTACTTCAAGTCCAGTGCAATTTGTGGATCAGAAATGCTGTGATACCAGAAGGCCTTTGTAAATAGGAAATTATAAGTTTCTGGAACATGGTAGGTGTGCTTGTTGGGTGAAGGAGCCAATGAAAGAACCTCAGGGGAATACGGGAAACCTTCCTTCCTTTGAAAAATATTTTTTCCCCAAAGGGAAAATGTCATCAACTTCAGAGCTTGAAGGCAGCTCTTTTTCTGTTCCACATAGAGCAGGAAAGACACCAAAGGTTACACCATATAATTTTGGGAATCCATGAACTCCGCAAAGTGGGACAACTTGGTACATGAGAATTTATTTCTCTTCTCCATATGGTTTATTTAGACTTCCGATCTTGAAGGAAAAGAAAAAGTACTATCTGTGTTAAATTAAACGGATCTAGCCAGCTTTGGCTGGGGATGAATGAAGGGCCTCTGACTAGTAGGATTGGGACTCCCCACTGACTATGGAACCCAGGGCCTAGTGTGCCTGAACAGTCTGATGTGGTGGTCTTGGGGACCTGAAGGAAGGGTCTCATGGGGGACAGGGAGCCCCCTCTCACTTCACCCCCCAGTGTCTTCGTGGAGAGGGATGTCAGCCTCTAGCAGACTAGTATCCTAAGTATCGGGTGGTAGCGGCCAGCAGGATGGGTAGCTCATGTGGGAGTGATAGGGGCCAGTCTATGATGCTGGGGTTCCTTGGAGAAAAGAATTCAGGAGACACCCTGAACTGTAGCCTCTGAAGGAGAAGGGAAGAGAGGTGGTACTCTGGGTTACTGATGAGCCCGAGAAGTCGAGCCTTGGTTCTGTCAATAACTGTCAAAATGCTTGCTTTGCCACGGTGCTCCAAGGTACGTACATAGGGCTAGGTCCTGGTGGTGAGGAAGCTTCTACCCTGGGGAGAGACGTAAGAGTTAATGTAGCCCGGTAATTTTATTCATACAGGTACAGGTAGACCTTACTTTACACAGTTCTACATTCCTGATAATTACTATGTGACTTGAATTCTTCTTCTTTAAGACAAGGTCTTGCTCTGTAGCCCAGGCTGGAGTGCAGTGGCATGATCTTGGCTCACTGCAACCTCCACCTCCCTGGCTCAAGCAATTCTCCTGCTCAGCCTCCTGAGAAGCCGGAACTACAGTCATGTGCCACCACACTCAGCTAATTTTGTATTTTTAGTAGAGACGGGGTTTCACCATGTTGGCCAGGCTGGTCTCAAACTCCTGACCTCAGGTGATCTGCCTGCCTCGGCCTCCCAAAGTGCTGGGATTATAGGCGTGAGCCACCGCGCCCAGCCTGAGTGTATTGTTTAGTGGCATTAGGTGCACTCACACTGTGACACAATCATTCCCACCACTTATCTCCAGAACGCTTCATCTTCCCAAACTGAAACTCCACACGCGTTAAATAATGACCCTCTATTCCCTTCTCCTGCCCTCTGGTAACCACCATTCTACTTTCTGTCTCTATGAATTTGACTACTCTAGGTATCTCATATGAGTGGAATCAGATGTATTTGACTTTTCGTAACTGGCTTATTATGATGTGTTCACGGTTCATTCATATTGCAGCATGTGTCGTCATTTTCTTTTGAAGGCTGACAGTATTCCGTTGTATGTACTGCATTTTGTTAATCTATTCCTTTTTTTTTTTTTGAGACAGAGTTTCACTTTGTTGCCCAGGCTGGAGTGTAGTGTGATCTTGGCTCACTGCAACCTCTGCCTCCTGGGTTCAAGTGATTCTCCTGCCTCAGTTTCCAGAGTAGCTGGGATTGCAGGCACCCACCACCATGCCCGGCTCATTTATATATATATGTATGTATATGTATATATTTAATTTTTTTTTTTTTTAGATGGAGTCTCGCTCTGTCGCCCAGGCTGGAGTGCAGTGGTGTGATCTTGGCCTCAGCTTACTGCAACCTCCACCTCTCGGGCCCAAGCAATCATCTTGCCTCAGCCTCCTGAGTAGCTGGGATAACAGGCACACGCCACCATGCCTGGCTAATTTTTGTATTTTTAGTAGAGATGGAATTTCACCATGTTGGTCAGGTTGGTCTCAAACTCCTGACCTTGTGATCTGCCCACCTTGGCCTCCCAAAGTGCTGGGATTACAGGTGTGAGCTCTCGCACCTGGTTTGATTTTTATATTTTTAGTAGAGACAGAGTTTCACCATGTTGGCCAGGCTGGTCTTAAACCCCTGGCCTTAGGTAATTCACCTGCCTTGGCCTCCCAAAGTGCTGGGATTACAGGAGTGAGTTGCCACACCCGGCCAGTCCATTCCTTCTTTAATGGACATTTGGGTGGCGGCTTCTACCTTTTGGCTACTGTGGATAATGCTGCTGTGAACATGCGTAGACAAATATCTCCTTGAGGCCCTGCTTCTGAGTGTATACCCAGAAGTGGAACTACTGGATCATATGGTAATGCTATTTTTAATGTTTTGAGTAATCATCATATTGTTTTCCACAGCAGCTGCACCATTTCACATTCCCACCAATAGTAAACGAGGGTTCCAGGGTCTTTACATCCTTGCTAGCACTTACTATTTTTAGCACTCATTTTTTTTTCTCTCTCTGTATTAGAGATGGGGTTTCTCCATGTTGGTCAGGCTGGTCTCGAACCCCTGACCTCAGGTGATCTGCCCGCCTCAGCCTCCCATAGTGCTGGCATTACAGGCATGAGCCACTGTGCCCGGCTCCCAGATGATTCTTTGGCACACTGGGCAACATTTTGGAATGGGTAGGAGTTGTAGGGAAAAGCCTCAGTGGACCACTGGTTAATTTTCTTTCATCTCCCAGGCCCACCTCCTGGGCCAAGCAGGCCTTTTCCCCTTGCCAAAAGTCTGCAAGCTGCCTGGGCACCTCTGTGCAGAACCAGTAGAAAGTGACTGTGGGGACCAGCAACTTGGCAGGAAACTCAGATTCACAGGGGGAAGTACACTTGTTTACCTGTCAGGACTGGGACTGTATCAGAAATTTCCTGTCTTCTATAGCAACAGTAGATGGGGTTCTCCATGAAGCTAATGAAGTGTGAGCTCCAGGGCCTCACTGGCCAAGCTCGAGTTCCAGGTGGGGAAGAGAAGCCAGGTGGCCATCAGGAGGCCTTTCTATGTGCACATTTCGGGCAAACTGCTTAAAGAGGTCCTAAAAACAAAACAAAGGGCTGGGCATGGTGGCGTGCACCTGTAGTCCCAGCTACTTGGGAGGCTGAGGTGAATCACCTCTGAGCCTGGGAAGTCAAGGCTACAGTGAGCTGTGATTGTGCTACTGCACTGCAGCATGGGTGAGGGAGTGAGACCTTGTCTCAAAACAGCCCGAATCTCTGAGACTCTAGAAAGGTGTTTTCTTTCCTCATTCTTAGACACGTATTGACTTTAATATTGTGTGAAATTCAGACCATCCATTGTGGACACCAGTGAGCTAAGATGACGTAAACTTAAGGCTGTTCCTTGCTCCCAAAATGCCCTTTTCTGAAGCAGCAAGTGGGGAAGGGAAAGGCATCTCTGACACATCGGTAGCTTCTAAGCATACTACCAAGAAAGCCATCCCCAAAACAATGACCAATTATTGTGTGGTTTATAACACAAGTAGAAGTAAAGTATGTGACAACAATTACACTATGAAAGAGAGGAAATTGAAGTATACCATTTTAAGGCTCTAATAATACACATGAAATATTAATAGTAAAATATTTGAATGTAGATAGTGATAAGCTAAACATGCATATGGTAAACTGTAAGCAACTGCTAAAAGATAAAAAAAGACACATAAGCAATAAAGTAGATGTAATAGAATATTAGAACATACCAAATCCAAAAGAAGGAAAGAAGAGAGGAACAAAAATCATATAGGAAAAACTGGAAAAAAATAGTGAGTTGGTAGATTTAGACTCCATTGTATTGATACTTGCATTCAATGTAAATGCCTAAGAACTCCAACTAAAAGGCAGAGATTGGGCTGGGCAAGGTGACTCACACCTGTAATCCTAGCACCTGGGAAGGCTGAGGTGGGTGATCACTTGAGGTCAGGAGTATGAGACCAGCCTGGCCAACATGGTGAAACCCCATCTCTACCAAAAACACCAAAAATTAGCTGGGCCTGGTGGAGCACGCCTGTAGCCCCAGCTTTTTGGGAAGCTGAGGCATGAGAATCACTTGAACTGGGGAGGCGGAGGTTACAGTGAGCTGCGATTGCACAAGTCAGCCTGGGTGACAGAGTGAAACTGTGTCTCAAAAAAAAAAAAAAAAAGCAGAGACTGTCACATTGAAATAAAAATGTAAGATCAAAATATGTATTTTAAAAACCCACTTTAAATATGATGTACACATATTAAAAATAAAAGGATGGAAAAAATCTAAAACACGAATCATAAGAATGTTGGTGTGGCTATAGAAATATCAAAGTTTAGTTCAGAACAAGAAATACAAGCCAGCCTTGGTGGCCCATGCCTGTAATCCCAGCACTTTTGGAGGCCAGGTGGATCACTTGAGGTCAGGAGTTCAAGCAAGGCTAGCTTGAGAGGTGAAACCTCGTCTCTACTAAAATACAAAAATTAGCCAGATGTGGTGGCGCATGCCTGTAATCCCAGTTACTTAGGAGGCTGAGGGAGGAGAATTGCTTGAACTCGGGCTGCGGAGGTTGCAGTGAGCTGAGATTGCACCATTGCACTCTAGCCTGGTGACCAAAGCAAGACTCTGTCTCAAAAAAAAAAAAAAAAAAAAAATGCAATCTTGTTTTGGAGGTGTTGGTCAAAGGCGTACACACATTTTCTTTTAAAGTTATATGGATTTGGGAGGAAGAAACAGAATTGTCATTATTTGCAGATGATACAACTAAGTAGAAAACTCCAAAGAATCTCAGATATGCTACTAGAACTAACAAGACAGTTGAGCAAGATTATTAGATAAAACTCTGTCTATAAAAGTCAATTGCAGCCACAGACTGGGAGAAAATATTTGCAAAATATATATCTGATAAAGGATTTGTGCCAAAATATACAAAGAACTCAATAAGAAAACAAGCATCCCAATTAAAAAGTAGGCAAAAGATCTGAATAGACACCTTGTTAAAGAGGAGATACAGGTGGCAAATAAGCATTTTAAAAAATGCTCAATATCATACGTCCTTAGGAAACTGCAAAATAAATTCACTACTCACTTATTAGAATGAATAAAATCCAAAACATCAAGAACACCAAATGCTGGCAAGGATGTGGAGCAACAGGAACTGCCATTCATTGATTTTGCATTTTGGGAATGCAAAATGTTATAGCTACTTTGGAAGACATTTTGGCACTTTCTTATAAAACATGTTTAGTTTAATATGGGAAATTTATGTTTAAATTTTATCATACGATCCATCAATCATGCTCCTTGGTATTTACCCAAATGAGATGAAAACTTAAGTTCATAAAAAATCTGCACATGAATTTTTTTTTTTTTTTTTTTTTGAGATGGTGTCTCGCTCTGTCACCCAGGCTGGAGTGCAGTGGCACAATCTCTGCTTCTTGGGATCAAGCAATTCTCCTGCCTCAGCCTCCTGAGTAGCTGGGATTATAGGCACCCACCACCACACATGGCTAATTATTTT
Organism: Cheracebus regulus; assembly: GCA_963574635.1. Taxonomy (NCBI): domain Eukaryota; kingdom Metazoa; phylum Chordata; class Mammalia; order Primates; family Pitheciidae; genus Cheracebus; species Cheracebus regulus. The sequence continues at coordinate 26,313 of CAUYQU010070403.1, read as the reverse complement.
GTATTTTCAGTGGAGATGGGTTTTACTATATTGGCCTGGCTGGTCTTCAACTCCTGACTTCAAGTGATCTGTCTGCCTCAGCCTCCCAAAGTGTTGCGATTATAGGCGTGACGTGCATGCCCTGTAATGTGCACGCCCAGCCCTGCACATAAATATTTATAGCAGTTTTATTCATAACTGCAGAACTTGGAAGCAACCAAGACGTTCTGCAGGTGAATGGATAAACTGTGGTACATATCCATATAATGGAATATTATTCAGTGACAAAGAGAAATGAGCTGTCAAGCCACGAGACACAAAGGAGCTGTAAATGCATATTGTTGAGTGAAACAAGCTAGTTCGAAAAGGCTGCATGCTGTTTGATTCCAACAATATGACATTCTGGAAAAGGCAAACCTACAACAGTAAAAAGATCAGTGGTTGCTGGGTTGGGAATTGGGAAGGGATGAATGGGTGGCGCATAGGCGGTTTTTGGACCAGTGAAACTACACTGTATGATTTGTAATGTAGGTATATAAACTCTGCATTTGGCAAAATCCACAGAACTGTGCAGCACAAAGAGTGAACCCTATTGTAAAGTATGGACTTCAGTGAATAATAATGTATTAATATCGATTCATCAATTAACAAATGTACCACACTCATGCAGGATGTTAATAATAGGGGAAACTGTGGAGAAGAGTGGTATGTGGGAACTCTTTTTCTTTCTTTTTTCTTTTCTTCTTTTCTTTTCCCTCCCTCCCTCCCTCCCTCCCTCCCTTCCTTCCTTCCTTTTTGAGACAGAGTCTCCTTCTGTCACCCAGGCTAGAGTGCAATGGCGTGGTCTCAGGTCACTGCAACCTCTGCACCCTGGATTCAAGCAATTCTCCTGCTTCGGCCTCCTGAGTAGCTGGGATTACAGGCGCGTGCCACTACACCCAGCTAATTTTTGTGTTTTTAGTAGAGACAGGGTTTCCCCATGTTGGCCAGGCTGGTCTTGAACTCCTGACCTCAGATGATCCACCCACCTTGGCCTCCCAATGTGCTGAGATTATGGGCATGAACCACCATGCCCAGCCCCAATTTTTCCATTAACCTAAATCTGCTCTAAAAAGTAGTATATTATTTTAAAATGAAAAGTCAATTGTGTTTTTACATATGAGAAACAATGGATCAGAAAATAGAAGAAATAAAAATACTATTTATGCTAGCAACAACAAAAAATATAAGAATCCTAGGAATAAATCTAACAAAATACATGAAAGCCCTTTATGGCGAAAGCTATAAAACTTTATTGAAAAATATTAAATATCAGTTCACATGGAGTGAGATGTATCTTTTTTTTTGAGACAGAGTATTGCTCTTGTCACCCAGGCTAGAGTGCAATGGTGCCGTCTCAGTTCACTTCAACCTCTGCCTCCAGGGTCAAGCAGTTCTCTTGCCTTAGCCTCTGGGATTACAGGTGCCCGCCACCATGTTGGGCTAATTGTTGTATTTTTAGTGGAGATGGGGTTTCTCCATGTTGGCCAGGCTGGTCTCAAACTGCTGACCTCCAGTGATCCACCTGCCTCAGGCTCCCAAAGTGCTGATATGACATTCCTGAGCCACCGTGCCTGGCCCGAGCGACATATATCATGATCTTGGATAATGACTCAATATCTGGCTGGATGTGGTGGCTCATGCTTGTAATCCAAGCACTTTCGGAGGCTCAGGTGGAAGGATAGTTTGAGTCCAGGAGTTCCTTCAATACCAGCCTGGGCAAAAGAATGAGACACTCTGCCTCTACCATATTAAAAAATTAAAAAAGATTCAGTATCCTAAGAATGTTGATTCACTACAAATTGATACATATATTCTTGACCAGGTGTGGTGGCTCATGCTTGCAATCCCAGCACTTTGGGAGCCCGAGGCAGGCAGATCACTTGAGGTCAGGAGTTCAAGACCAGCTTGACCAACACGATGAAATCCCATCTCTACTAAAAATACAAAAATTAGCTGGGTATTGGGGCAGGCGCCTGTAATCGCAGCTACTTGGGAGGCTGAGGCAGGAGAATCACTTGAGCCCGGGAGGTGGAGTTTGCAGTGAGCCCAGACCCCGCCATTGCACTCCAGCTTGGACGACAGAGTGAGATTTCATCTCTTTTTTCTTTTTTTTTAATTTTAAGCAACATGATTGTGATTATAGCGAGACTTCATCTCAAACCCAAGTTAATATATATACCCAATGCACTTCCAATATGTGTACGCATGTGGGTGTTTAACTTGAAAAACTGATTATAAATTTATGTGGAAGAGTAAAAGGCAAAAAAAACCAATTCCTAAGTTAGGAGAGCTTTCTATACCACATATTAAAACTTATAAACCTTTAGTAATTAAGAGAGTGTGTCCTTGGTCTGGAGAGAGTATTTAATAGACTGATGAACTACACAGAGTCCAGAAACAGAGTGAAATCTTTATGGAAACTTGGCTAATGGAAAAGTAGGAATTGTTGAACAGTGGGTAAAGGATAGACCATCCAGTGTATTGTGTTAGGACAAAGTTATCCATACGAAAAAGATTACATTGGCTCCCTACTTCATGCGCACACAGAATCAACTGTGGCTGAATTAAAGATCAATGCAAAAGACAAAATACTTGGGAGGAAATATAGGAGGGTCAGACACCATCACTTATGCCTGTAATCCTAGCACTTTGGGAGGCCAAGGCAGGAGGATTGCTTTGAGGCTAAGAGTTCAAGATCAACCTGGCTAACAGCAAAACCCCATCTCTTAAAAAAGAAAAGAAGCATATCTTTATGATTTAGAGGGAGAGACGGAGCTCTTAAGATATAAAATTTATTTACTATAGAGAAAACTAATATATATATATATATTTATATAATTGTACTTTAAGTTCTGGGATACATATACAGAACATGCAGGTTAGTTACATAGGTATACATGTGCCGTGGTGATTTGCTGCACCCATCAACCTGTCATCTAGGTTTTAAGCCCTGCATACATTAGGCATTTGTCCTGATGCTCTCCCTCCCCTACCCCTGACCCCCCAACAGGCCCGGGTGTGTGATGGTCCTCTCCCTGTGTCCATGTGTTCTCATTGTTCAACTCCCACTCATGAGTGAGAACATGTGGTGTTTGGTTTTCTGTTCCTGTGTTAGTTTGCTGAGAATGATGGTTTTCAGCTTCATGCATGTTCCTGCAAAGGACATGAACTCATTCTTTTTTATGGCTGCAAAACTATTGATATTTTTGTCTGCATTAAAATGAGCTTCTGTTTCTCAAAACACCTTAAAGACAGTGAACAAACAAGTTTTAAACTGGAAGAAAATATTTGCAGCTACAGAACCATCAAAGAATAGTAGTCAGAATATAAGAAGAAACCCTACAAATAAGAAGTAATAAATAATCCAATAGAAAAGGGGGCAAAGGGTGGGTGAGGGGCTCACGCCTGTAACCTTGGACCTTGGGAAGCCAAGGTGAGCAAATCACCTGAGGTCAGGAGTTTGAGACCAGCCTGAACAATATGGCGAAACCCCGTCTTTAAAAATAAAAAGAAAAAGAAAAAAAACATAAATGACCCAGAAATATATAAAGCTTCTAAACCTTATTAATAATCAGGAAAATGTAAATCAAAAGCACAGCTAGAAGCCAATTTAAATAATGAATAAATAAAAAAATACCTACCAGATTGGCAAACATTAAAGACTTGGTCTGCATCAGGTGGCAAGGACATGGAGTAATGAGGACTGAAACTTTCCGCTGGTGCGAGTGTAAAGTGCTACAGCCACTTTGGGCAGTTGTTTTGATTGATGCTATCAAGCAGGAACTCTCCGATGCTCTGTTGAATCATATGTCTAGCGGGTGTCACGGGCTGTGATTTTTCCATCATACCTGTAGAAGAAAAGTGCACAGTCCTCTTCTGATCTGTTTTTCAAGTATGTATAACTTTTAGGAATACGAAGATGTTACAACATTATAACCAAAACAACAAATTATCAATACAAGCAGCCAGGCCAGGTGCAGTGGCTCATGCCTGTAATTCCAGCACTTTGGGAGGCCGAGGCAGGCAGATCACCTGAGGTTGGGGGTTCAAGACCAGCCTGACCAAAATGGAGAAACCCTGTCTCTACTAAAAATACAAAATTAGCCCTGCAGGGTGGTGCATGCCTGTAATCCCAGCTACTTGGGAGGCAGAGGCAGGAGAATTGCTTGAACCAGGAAGCAGAGATTGCAGAGAGCCAAGATTGTGCCATTGCACTCCAGCCTGGGCAAAAACACCAAAATTCTCTCTCAAAAAAAAAAAAAAAAAAAAAGCCAGACAGAGGGTCCTTTTGGATGTTATTTTTGCATGGTGGTTATTTGCACAAATACTTTTATTTATCCATTTATTTCCTAGAGTTGTAGGAGTCTAACAAGACCCTGTTGCTCAGAGTTGCAAATAGTGATGAATATTCACATACGTATCCACTTTTCATAGAACGAGCCCGTTTATTGAAAGTTCTTAGCCAAGTCAATCAGATTCTTTGAATTACTCTTGTGATGCTGTTATCTTGCCCAGTGGCTGCGAGGGAGTCGGGCACCAGTTTTTATCTCTTCGACTTCTTTAGTTAATTATAAAAAATATTTTTAAGGCAAGGTTCTAGAATTTCATTATATGACATTAAAAAAGAATAACTAGCTTCCAGAGCTGTTTGATTAGAAGATGGAGAGAGAGCTGAGTAAGACTTCATTTAATAAAAGTGTAATAAGAATATCCCTTTTCTCTACTTTAATAAAATTAAACATGCACCTTCCTTACAACCTGCCAATCCCACTCCTAGAGAAATCCTTACATCTGCAGCAGAAGATATGCATTATAATGTTCATAGTGGCATTGGTCATAACAGCAATAAAAAATGGGAATAGTCCAAATAGCCATTAGAGGTAGAATATATACATAAAATTATTTATCCAACAGAATACCATACAGCAGTGAAAATAAATGAACTATAACTATATACATGAATATACATGAATTGTAAAAATTTAACATTTTAAAGAACTGAAATTTATGATTCTATTTATATAAAGTACAAAATAGTCAAAACCAAATCATATAGTATTGTCCAGGGATGCATATGTAGGCAGCAAAGAAACAATTACACAAAAGCAGGACTGTCGTTGCCTTTCCAGTGTGGGGAAGGGGGAGTGGCTGAGGAAGCCTACATGTGTTGCTGATGTTCTATTTTTTATGCTGAATGGTGGTTTCAGGGAGGTGTTCATTATATCACTCTTTATTTTTATTTTTTTTTTAAGATGGGGTTTCACCATGATGGCCAGGCTGGTTTTGAACACCTGACCTCAGGTGATCCACCCACCTTGGCCTCCTGAAGTGCTAGGATTACAGGCGTGAGCCACCGCGCCCGGCCTCACTCTTTAAATTGTACATATACTGGCCAGGTACGGTGGCTCATTCCTGTAATCCCAGCGCTTTAGGAGGTTGAGGCGGGCAATTCACCTGAGGTTAGGAGTTCGAGACCAGCTTGGCCAATGTGATGAAACCCCTTCTCTACTAAAAATACAAAATTAGCTGGGTGTGATAGCACACACGCCTATAATCCCAGCTACCTGGGAGGCTGAGGCAGGAGAAATGCTTGAACCCAGTGAGTGGAGGTTGCAGTGAGCCAAGATGGCGCCATTGCACTGCAGCTCAATAAATAAATAAACATACACATTTTATATATTCTTTTGCATACTATTTCACAATCAAGGTGTTATTTATTTATAGAGACAGGGCACAAATTCAGGTGAACTTGTAGACTGGGAGATTGCCTAAATTGTCTCTGTATTTCCACTGCAGCATAAAGCGAGGTTCTCAGCTAAGATAGATCCAGGAGAGCAAGCTGGCAAGGGAACTGTAGTAAACCGTGGTGTGGTGTCGTGTGCCCGTTTGAGGTTTGTGGACAGGATCATTAAACTCTAATCAGTCAGCCTGGTTGGGTGATTTTTCTTCAGCAACATTCAGCTCATCAGGCCCAGATGCAGAGAGGTCTTAGAACAGTACAGGGTTTGCCAGGCTATTCAAATGGAGAAAGGGGCGTAGAAGTGGAAAGCACTGAGAAGGAAATGATTGAATTATTGACTATGGAATTTAGGCTGAGTGAAAGGAAAAATGAAGATGGGAGGGAGGTGATGTTAACAAAACTGCTGGATTTGATGCATTTGAGAACTTGGTAAGTCAAAGACTTTTGGAGCGTAGGGCACTAGCGTAAGCTGGGCAGTTCATGGTTAGAGATGCTTAAGGGTTTTAGAAGTGGTTTAGAATGTTACTAGTGACGAAAGGTTGAAGGCTTCAAAGAATGGCTGATGTGAGATTAAGACATTGAATGGCTCTCAACTGAGGTCAGGACTGCCGATCCCCTTGGGGATGAAGTGTGGGGAGGGCACAGGGACATGGGATGTTGCAGACTCTGGAGGGGTGACAGGCTGGTCATGTTCAGGCAGGTGCAGAGATAAGGCTCATATTGTGGAGGGCTGTCTAGCACAAAGTATTGTCCTGCCCCAAATGACAGAGCCCTGTTAAGAAACGCTGGGCTAGGGTTCTGGACAGATCATCTAACGTGAAGCCATGGAGAATGATGACAGGGAGATGCTGGAGAGAAACAGTATGAGCAGGAACAAGAGCAGCAGTGAAGGGGGGTAGCTGGTAGAACTGGCCAGCACAGGCTTCACTGCAGCTGGAGGTGAAGGAAAGAGGAGGAATTGTTTGGAAGCAGCAGTTAGGAGATGGAGTGTACACTTATGGAGAGAGATCCTCAAGGGACAGCCAGGTTTCAGGTAAAGCAGAGGTAAAGAAATATTTGAAAAAATGGAGTCTGTTGAGTCATTTGCCTGTCACAGATTGGGAGTTCCAGAGGGCACATTGGAAAGGCGGAACAGTAAGGATGAAGGGGGGTGCCGGCCCGATAAGGGCATGTGGAAGACAGTCCTTGGGGATGAGAGTCGGGATGGATGGCCTGGGGCTTGGGCTTTCAGTGGTAACTCAAGCGAACCAAATGGCCACCAGCAGCGCCTGGTCCTGGCGGTCTCTCACAGGAAGCTGGATCTCAGTTGGGACAGTGGTCCAGAATCCTTAGTGCATGGATCAGGGGCTTCTAGGTGACCACTCCCTGTAGCAACACCAGAGGGTTCAAGATCATGGTTCATGTTTATTGGGGTGAGTACTCCTTGAACAATTTATGTAGCTTGGGTCGAACCTGGTAAAAATTTAGAAAATCTTACTGCGCTTCTACTGAATTTTAGGAGTCAACTAGCAGGTCCTTCAGATATTCACCTCTCCAGGCTGCCCAGTTAACTCCTCCAGGACATCCTCATCTCTATGGGCAGAATAGGTGTGAACCACACAGAACTGAGTCTTACAACATGCAGCAGTGCTTCTTAAACATTGATGTACTCATGAATCACCTCGGGATTTTGCTAAAATGCCGATTCTGCTTTAGTAGGCCCGGGGTGGGCAGATTTGCAGTTTCAGGAAAGTAGTATGCTTGCATGGAAAGAGATGCTTTAGAATTGGCTAAGTTCAAACATGGGCCTTTCCTATACCATCTGTGTGGCCTTGGGCTAAAGATCCGTCAACTGTCTTTGTGTAAAGCAGGAATGATGTCCTAGGTGTTGTGAGAATTAAATGAAACAATGTGTGTAGTACTCCAGCATGGGCCCAAGCACAAAGCAGTGGTGAAGATTTTTTTTGTCTTGTCCTCAAAACCCGCATGACCTTTTGTGGATTATCAACTGCTTGCCAGGGGGAAATGCTAGGGTATTCCTGAGGTGCCCACTCAACTGATCCTGGCAGAGGGAGAGGAGGGCATGAGAGCTTTCCTCAATCTGTTACGTCTGTATCTTGTAGCCTGGCTCCCATCGATCGCATTCTGGTTTTTTGATCTGAAAATCCCAGTCCCATTTCGGTGGATATTCACCGTCCACGTAGACTGAGAGTGCTAGGTAGGCCAAATTGCTTTTCTTAGTTTGATTTGTTCTTCACTCCCCTATCAAACGCATATTCTTCCAGTGGAGTAAAGCAGGCGTCATTCACTCCACTCCACTTTGAGGCACCTGGTGTAGTGGCTTTGGTAACTTTACTCCTGATTCTACCTATTTACAAGGCTATGAGGACAGCCTCATGGGTGGGGCTTCAGAAGCATCAGAAAGTTGCCTAGCTAAATACCACAGTTCACCTGGAAGTTTGGGGTGTGAAGGAAACAGCCTGGTAGCCAGTGGCTTTGGTAGAACCAGGCAACTGTTCCTAAGGGAGGGGGTCAGGTGTCAGGGAGGAGCTCAAAAAGGAGGGTTCTACTCAAGTCCTCACCAGCACAGGACTACTTCATTCTCCATTGGGACCACGACACCTTCCCAGATCAGGGCGGGGCTGCAGAACACAAATGGGCTCATCTACTCTCAGCAGAATGAATGCCTCCCTGAGCATGTTGAGAGGAAGCTCTTCTTTAGTTCCCCTCTTGGCCTTGACAGGAAGGAAATGACCAAGGGACAGGTATGAGAGGCCTCAGCAATCCTCTGGGTTTTGAATCCATAAGGAAGTAGCTGTCTGCCACTGATTAACTTCTTGGAGCGCGTAGCAAGAAGCTGTTGATTTTTATTAGCATTGACTTCTGCAAAGTTATTATAGAACAAGGTCAGTATCTGGGTGATTAGGACTTCAGGAGCAGGTGATGAAAAATATACAACAAAAGACCCCTGCCCTCCAGATACTTGGCATTCTTTCTCCAAGCAAGATCCCAAAGTTGCTTTACCACATTTGAATTTGCAACCTCCTTATTGTAGTCTGTTAGGAACCTGTATTAGCCTGGGGGAAGAGTTCTCTCTTGGTTCTTGTTCTTGAGGCCAGAACAAGTAAATTGTAGATCATTCTTGCTTAGCAGAGTGGAAGGGCATTGACAGGCCACAAAGGCTGGTATTCATTGATTTAATAGTTAATTCAAGAGAATCTTATTTTTTTAGACAGTCTTGCTGTGTCGCCAGGCTGGAATGCAGTGGCGCAATCTTGGCTCACTGCAATTTTGAAATTGGTGGAGGAAAATATTGCTCTGCAGTGTGCAAAGTGGCCCGTGGAGGAGAAGGGGAATGGGCAGGCTGGAGGGGCCAAGCAGAAGGGCAGGTCCATGGGAAACGAGGAGCTCATTCACTCAGGATCCTGCTTGCTTGCTGCTTCAGGACAAGGGAGTGTGTGTGCACATGTCGGGGCTATTCCTCTGCAGGTCTGTCACCTGCACTCCTGGGGAAGAGTCTGTTCTAGCTTGTCCCACCCTGCCTCCATTCCCCAGAAACCAGGGCTGGCACCCGCTACCTGTGAGCAGGTGTGGCTATGGTCCTTGACAGGTAAGGCACCTGCCCACAGATCTGAGCACAAGAGGAATGCAGGTGAATAAATGTACATGTGAGTATGAGAGGAAGACAGGATGGAGAGGGGCTGGCCATCATGTTTCTGCTAAGCAGGTGGGATCCTTGGGTTTTAAAAATACACCCTCCAACCCTGCCCAACACAAATACACAACAGTTGTAATCTGAAAGTCAGAAAGCATGATAAAACATTTCTTATAAAAGTATTTTTTAATAAATCAATGTATTTCAATGTTGTAACATGATAGCCCAATGCTATATCAAGGTAGCAAAAGTGAAGATTCCTGGTATTTTCATATAAACACTATGAATGACAGTACACTTGCATTCAACTTCACAATAAATTATCTTCAGGTCTATGAAGATTCTTTGACAGCTGTAACACCTTTCAAACAGTAAAGATGTACGTGTATTGGAAGAGTAGACAATGAAAGCTTCATAACTGAGCTGTGCTCTAAAACCATACTGAAGAAAAAGAGATACAGTGGCTGGATGGCCAGCTTGCTGAACAAAAGTCTAAATCTTTTAAAGAAAATACAGCATATAACAAAGTTACAGAGTATCTTACAGAAATGGAGTCATAAGGAGACACACAGATTAGAAGCCTGAAGCAGTGGATGTGTTTCTACCCGTTTTGTGATGCAGAAGCCATGGATGTGGAGTCCTGCAGCTGTCTGTGGTGCTGAATCTCCTCATACACTCAATACTACCAATGGACTAAAACCAGAATTCCCTGCTCTGTACAAATGCTGGTGATGGGTAACTTGCTCTATTGCTGTGGGTCAGAGCAACAGCTGGCTGGAGTTCAGGCATCAAGAAGAGGCTAAGATCATACACCACTGCCTTCTACACTCCTACAAAGTCACACTTTCCAAAGCTGATGCTCCCCTTGTAGGGGTTAAAAAACCCCAAGGCTATTTAAAACAAACAGTGGAAACCAGAAGCTTCTGACCCTCTAACATGTATTACTGTCCAGCCCACCATGAGAAGTAAGTTTCACCTGTTTACAACAATGAGACTCCGTATCATATGTACATCAATGACCAGATTGTTCATACAGGGCTTTTCTTAACAGATCAGCTTGAGAATGATTCTTTTTCTCCAAGGACAAGAAAAAGCTGGCTAAATGCTAGCTAATTAAATCCATTCTCAATTTTGAACTGTAGAAAAGAACTTGACTTGAATGAGATTTTCTAAAGGAAGATATTTATTTCTCAACCTCAGGTATAATTAGATTATAAGGAATCTCATGTCCAGAATTTTATCTGCTGATTTTTAGTATGGTAATTGGCCTTAGGACACTATTTTTACTAGAACCCTTTACATTACTTTTAAACTCCAAATGCTGCAGATGAAAGTAAATACAACAAAACAACAATTAAATCACTGTGTGCTGGTTTGCTGGATTCTGGTCAAGCACAGATGGGATGTTCCTGATATTCACCAAGAAGTGTCTAACTAATGGCTACTCTTTGTGTCAGTAGCCTGGGCTTAAATCATATATACTCGAATGAATTAGAAAAACTGTACTCCCCACATTATTAAAAATATTACAAGCTAACTGTATCAAAGGCTTTATACTAACCTGGGTTTTGGTGATAGGACTCTTTAGTGAACAAGTCACTGCTAGAGCCTTAGTGTTTTGCCCCATATCTCATTTTCAGACCTGAACCAAGTCAACATCTCATCAAGTCTATATATTCCTTTCTTCTGTCATACCTCTTGAAACAAGTGCTCTGCCCCCTAAAGAACTGAGAGTAATTTGTAAAGGCTTTCCTCTCTGGAAACAGAACAGTCAAAGCATAAATTAGCTTAAGTGGCTTCACTGTCCTCAGGCCAATGCTTATAACCCAAGGTTTATTTTCCCTCTGAACAGGGTGTGCTTAGGTTGATAAAATGAATCAAATCAGCTTATGGAAAAGTTAAAAATATAGTTTAATGAAAGGTATGTATCCTCACACAGAGAAATAGCAAACAATCCCATCTAAAAGTTTAAATAAATGTCAATAACTTTAAAACTAACTATATTTTATATATATATATATAAAGCTGAAGTCACTGCCTTGGATAATTTTATACTACATCCAATATTTTATGTAGGACATTCATTCTTAAGGCAGAAAAATTGAATTTGACATGTAATGACTTGGTTCTTACATCCAAGGGTCAAACTAGGAGTACACTTGAGCAGACAGATTCCTTGCTAACAAGGATTCATCTGTGGTGACAGTTTCATTCTTAGAGTATGTTACATAAGAGACGTACATTTGAGAGAACATAAAAATATGAATCTTAAGACACACAAATATGATTTTTCAACAACTGGTCAATGAGACTAGGCATTCTATTGTGATGTAAAATGACTCCCATGACAAACTCCAACATACTCTTTCTGACGTGGTACACAAAGAGTGTAAAAGAGCAAAGCATTACCTTTTTGGGGTGGACTTTAGATTCTAGTTTTCAAGGTCTAGTATAAAAGGTAGCCCGAATAGTTAAAAGCAGTTGAATATCAACTCATACTGCTACTCGGAAGGCTACCACTTAGGATATTCCTACACCATCAAAATCCTGTGCAAGGAGGAAATAAATGTGTATTAAAAATGAAGCCCCTCCCCCAATGCATGTGCAAAACACCTGTCAGTTCCTACTAAGGATATCTTTAACAAAAAACAACTATAGAATGAGTGGTATCAAAGTCAGAGAGACATAGAACATACCACCCTGCCTACGTGGACGGATACTGGGGATGAAACCAACTGTTCCATGGGCACCTTGGGAGATGTGCTACTGAGTGGAAGCATGTGTGGAGAGGAACTGGACCCAGGTTCCAAGCCCTCGGCCGTGTGTGCTCCTTCACCTCAGGCCAGTCTGCTTCTCTGCGTCCTGGTGCCAACGACTTGAACCAAACACAAATCTCAAAGATCATTCTTAAGCAGGTGATGGTGACTGTAACTGTTTAAGTACCTTTTTGTGTGCCTATTAGTTATGCCATAGATCTGGCAATTGTCAGAAGTATACAAAGATTACCTGCCTAATTTTAGAAGACATGAAGATTCTCTTCTTTCAGGGTGGCAGGAGTCCACGCAAGATTTGTAAACAGCGATACAAAATCCTGTAAACATAACTTAACAGAGCTTGTATAAAACAGAAGAAGTAAATCCAGATTTACAAGTGGGTAAAAAAAACAGAGGGCAGCTTCTTACAAAGTTCTCCCTCCTGCGCCAAGTGATTTTTTTTTGATTACAAATATAATCCTGAGCTGAAAAACTGGGATTTGGGGGAGAGCCATCTTTGCATACAAAATATCCAAAGGATGCTTACTCTGTTTACTTTTCTCTAGTGATATTCAACTGCCAGAGATAGTTCTGAATGTGTGATTTTGGAGACATTTATAGTTTAGTGTGGCGCCCGGGTCTGGAGCCCGCTGCAGTGCTTGCCACGGAAGCAGATGCGGCAGCATCCTCTGCCTCCTCCAGTTCATCCTGGAGCTCCTGGCTGACACTAGACTGCAGGGCTGCGGGGGTGAGCCACTCCTTCGGGAGGCAACTCTGTAGAAAGGGTATACAGGAGCTGAAGTAGGCAAGTCGATTGATCCAGCGAGGAATCTCTTTCCCACAGAGAATCTGCAGAGAAAGAGCTCTGTATTAGGCCAGAGAGGTTAAGGTTATCTGGTCCACTGCCAAGGAGTGGAGGGTAGGAGGAGGGTGGTGGCTGTACAGAGAAGCCACGGCAGACAGCGTTCAGCAGCGCGACTCCAGGCTTTTGATAACAAGCAGCTCTTTACTCAGGACCTGGGGTCCCTACTGTTGGCTCCATTCCTTCCTTTCTAAAGAAACCTGTCAAGTTGCTTACTTTTTTATCTGTGAAATCAAGCTAATTTCATTTGGCTTCTTTCTTTCTTCGATTTCTGCAACTGCCTTGAGACCCGCTGAAAAGTACTTTGGACACACAGAAGACGCTTGTTAATACGTTAGTAGAGTAATAGAAGCCCCAGGAAATTAGAGTCAGTCTTGGATATTTTCCTATTTGTGAATTCTCCTTTCTCACAGATACTCTTCTACTTTACTCCAGTGTCTATCACTCCATTTTTCCTGGTCTACATTTTACCCCTTTACTTCTCTCCCTGACCCACTTGTTTCAAGGAGCTCATCCTGGTTCAGGAAAAAACAGCCTGGGTGATAGTGTCTCAGAGGCGGGGTGAAAAAAAAGTGTTGGCCTGGCGCTGTGGCTAATGCCTGTAATCCCAGCACTTTGGGAGGTTGAGATGGGTGGATCATAAGGTCAGGGGTTCGAGACCAGCCTGGCCAATATGGTGAAACCTCGTTTCTTCGAAAAATACAAAAAATTAGCCAGGCGTAGTGGCGCACTCCTGTAGTCCCAGCTACTTGGGAGGCTGAGGCAGGAGAATCGCTTGAACCTGGGAGGCAGAAATTGCAGTGAGCCAAGATCCTGCCACTGCACTCCAGCTTGGGCAACAGAGTGAGACTCTGTCTCACAAAACAAAACAAAATGTGTTTTCCCAAATGAAGACCTGGCTCTGTGACTCCTCTGCAGAAGCAGGCCTGCAGTCAGACAAGGCATGGAAGTCTGGCCAAGCTTCAGTCCGAGACACTAGCAGGGGTGGAAACAGGTGCCGGGAGGAATCCCTCCCAGCTGATCTGCTGCGTCTATTTGCACACTTCCCATCCTTGTACTGTCCTTAGGACTCTTGAGCCCTTCTCCCTGCTTTTATTTCAAATAGTAAGAACTGGGTCTTTTATGACCCTAACTTTATTCTTTATTATCCTTTCTCTTGTGCAGACAATGGACTGGGTTCCGTACATGCTCCACTGCCACTCTGCTGTTTCTGCCTCCAATCGTACCAAAGATTATAATCATGTGATCTCAAAAGTACCATCTTAGATACTTGCGTATCTTAGATAACTTTGGAAAGAGGTTTCAAAGTACCCTATATCTAAAAATTCGCTAAATGTTAAGCTGCCACCTATAATTATACAACATACACCTTTTCTCCCTAAAATAGTTAATTTATTTTAAATAGTATGACTTTGTCTTAACTATATAGAAAGTGAGTTGGTCTCACTTGAGGGAAGGTAACATGTGCTACACTTTTGATTACCAAGCACCTATCACAGTGCCTGGGAGTACATAGTGGCTCATGGTGGGTGGGTGGGTGGGGGTGTGTGTGTGTCTGTGTGTCCGTGTGTCCATCCCTGTAATTTCAGCTACTTGAGAGGCTAAGGCAGGGGGATTGCTTGGGCCCAGGAGGCTGAAGCTGCAGAGTCAAGACTGTGTTACTGCACTACAGTCTGGATGACACAGTGAGATTTCACATCAAAAACAAAAAAAGGAACGTGTACATCGGCCGGGCAGGGTGGCTCACACTTGTAATCCCAGCACTTTGGGAGGCCAATGTGGGTGGATCATGAGGTCAGGAGTTTGTGACCAGTCTGGCCAATATGGCAAAACCCCGTCTCTACTAAAAATACAAAAATTAGCTGGGAGTGGTGGCACACGCCTGTAGTCCCAGCTACTCGGGAGGCTGAGGCAGAAGAACTGCTTGAACCCAGGAGGCAGAGGTTGCAGTGAGCCGAGATCGGGTCACTGCCCTGCAGCCTGGCGACAGAGCAAGTCTCCGTCTCCAAAAAAAAAAAAGAGTGTACATAAAGTAGATCTGGGAGACAGCTGAGCTGAGCAATGACTTTGTACGATACCATTCCCATCTGTCTACTCTTAAAAATGCTGGCAAACAGGCTGGGCGTGGTGGCTCACGCTTGTAATCCCAGCACCTTGGGGGGCCAAGGTGGGTGGATCACTTGAGGTCAGGAATTTGAGACCAGCCTGGCCAACATAGTGAAACCCCGTCTCTACTAAAAATACAAAAATTTGCCAGGTGTAGTGGGTGGTGGCACACACCTGTAATCACAGCTACTCAGGAGGCTGAGGCAGGAGAATGGCTTGAACCCAGGAGGCAGAGGTTGCAGTGAGCTGAGATCACGACACTATACTCCAGCCTGGGTGACAGAGCAAGACTCCGTCTCAAAAAAAAAAAAAAAAAGCACTGGCAAATATTACATTAAATTTTATACCTGAGACATATTTAGAGATACCTTCATATTTAGAGGGTAATCATATAAGTTGTGGTTAATGTGATAGCCACTGTTGCCTATTCAACAGCCATTTCCCTCATTCTCCTTTCCAAGTCCTCATTTCATTCAGTAATCTACCCTCCTCCATATATCCATGTGATACAGGTGAGGCTGACTTCATTCCAACTCCTAAGGGTGTGGCTTGATTAGCCTAAAACGGAGCTCTTTTTTTTTTTTCTTTCTTACTTTTTTTTTTGAGATAGAGTTTCGCTCTTGTTACCCAGGCTGGAGTGCAATGGCACAATCTCGGCTCACTGCAACCTCCGCCTCCTGGGTTTAAGCAATTCTCCTGCCTCGGCCTCCCGAGCAGCTGGGACTACAGGCACACGCCACCATGCCCAGGTAATTTTTGTATTTTTAGTAGAGATGCAGTTTCAACATCTTGGCCAGGCTGGTCTTGAACTCCTGATCTTGTGATCCACCCACCTCAGCCTCCCAGAGTGCTGGGATTACAAGCGTGAGCCACTGCACCCGGCTATTCATTTACTTTTGAGACAGTCTCGGTCTGTTATCCAGACTGGAGTGTGGTGGCACAATCTGGGCTCACTGCAACCTCTGCCTCCCAGGTTCAAGTGAGTCTCCTGCCTCAGCCTCTCCCAAGTAGCTGACATCACAGGCACACACCACCACACCTGGCTAATTTTTGTATTTTTAGTAGAGATGGAGTTGACTGGTTGGCATGTTGGCCAGACTGGTCTTGAACTCCTGACCTCAGGTGATCTGCCTGCCTCTGCCTCCCAAAGTGCTGGGATTACAGGCGTGAGCCACCACGCGTGGCCAAGCCAATGTTTTTAAAACTTTGAGTCATGACCCATTAGTAGGTCATTTAGCATTGCTACCTGAATTTTTAAAATAAAATAGATTGTAGGTAGTGAGGTAACTATGACATGTCTTAGTTATGTGCCTGTGTGTGTATAAACTGGGTTACAATGTAAAATGTATTTTTTACAGTGGCTAGTGATCAAATAGTATTTGGTTTATATAGCAAATGGATTTTGCATTTAAGCTCCAATCCAGCAATACCTCTTCTAGAAAATCAAGCATACAGATACAGTGGCAAAAATAAAAAGATGTATATACAGCGTTATTCATTACAACACTTTTTGTTATAGCAAAAGACTAAAAATAACCCAGTGCTTTTAATAGGTTGAATAAATTATGGTACATCCACACAAGGAAGACTATTCAGCTAAAAAAAGGAGTGAGGACTATTTCTGCATACTGCTACAGAATGCACTCCAGGATACACTATTAGTGAAAAAAGCAAAGTGGAGAAAAGTATATACAGGATGCTCTTGGAAATATAATAGTGGAACAAGAAGAGAATAAAATTACAGACATTCCCATTCCAAAAGGGAGAAAATGGAAGGAAAAAAGAAGTTACTAGTCCCAAGCGATTTTGGAATCCAACACAGCAATGTCCATTAGGTTTCAAGGCCTGGGAATAATCCTCTATGGCCCTTGGCTCTGCCCTCTGGAAATTCTATCCTTTGAGTCATCCTTTTTCTCCAGCCTATTAACTGCCTATAGAATTCTGACAGTCCAGGTGCCTTCTTTAATTTTGTCCCCTTTCTGTCTGAGCTGGCAGTGTTTCTGCTAATAGAAAATTCTCAAAACATTGTGGTTCTCCACTTCCCGTGGAGGAAGAAAAAAAAAAAAAAAGAAAGAAACCATTGTGGCTCTCTTGCATATGTCATGGGATTGAATCATTAGAAAAGATGTTCCTCCACGGATCTTTTCTGAATAATCCCATCTCCATTCTTGGTTTCTGATGAGATGGTTGAGAGGATCCACAAATCACATTTAAGCAGTTAAAGAAAAAAAAGGTGGCCTAGTCATACCCGTGGCTTTCTCTCTGTAGCATCCTTTCCTAATAGTGAAACTCCCAATTTCAGCATCTTTTGCAATCTGGATAGGCTGAAATATTTCCTCAATTATTAAATGTTGATTCCTTTTTGTGCTTTAATAGTTCTTCCCTCAATTTATTGTTCTCACAGTGTACTATAAGCAACAAGAAGAAAGCAGTCTGCACCTTCTATACTGTGCTTGGAGATTTCCTCAGCTAAATATCATAACCCCACAGAAATAAATTCCAATTAACTGTAAAACACATGAATTTAACTGTATCTATTAAGTTACAATCTAAAGATGAAAGAACTACAAAAAACTTTAACTTTCTAGTACTCATATTGGTGGTGGTTATGGTAACACTATTATAGAGGAGTAAAACAAATGAGCAATTATGTTTCTCATTGCATAGAACTTAGATTTTTGACCTGGGGTACACAAAATGTAGATATATCATTGATGAGGTTAAATAAAAACCCTGTAGCCCAAAGTTGTAGTAGATATTACTATGAACCTGTAAAAAAGTCCTAGTTTTGTCTACTGGGAAAACAAAAAAACCAAGCTTGAAACAATGATCAATTCAGTAGTAGTGAGCGACCTTAATGCCCAGATTAAAGTTTCTAAATATCTGCTGGTAGAAGGAAACAGTTCTGAGGTAGAAAATATATAGATGAGCCTGGAATATCTTGTCCTACCAGAAACAAAAGGCTGTAGAAGATTATTAGGGACAAATCAAAAGACTTAGGAGCCAACTTGAAGAGGCTCTCATACATCAAAGACGGGACAAAACAGTCATTACACTGATCTGAAACATGAAATACTTTTAAATCTGGGGAGGAGAAATCAATGATGCTAAATTTTCAAAAAAGAAAAAATATTTTGTGGGGAGAAAAAAAACCACTTAGCGAATATTAGGTAACTGTGTCAGGGATCCCCAAGACCCAGTTTTTCAACCTCCAGATTTGATGATGTTAGAGGACTCATAGGACTTAGCATATAGTTGTATTCACAAGAATGACTTATCACAGTGAAAGGATAGGAAACAAAATTAGCAAGGGAAAAAGTATATGGGTAAAGTTTCGAGGAAAACAGGTTTCCACTCCAGCCTGAAAAATTACTTTGAGATTTTGTTTCAGTGGGACTACCGGAATACAGTCAGCTAGCTCCATGTTGGTCCATGACATCAGGTTGCCAGGCTCACGACTGTGGATGGCATCTGTAGGCGTTCTGTGTGGGAAATGCAGGAGCTGAGGCCACTCCCTGCTCTCATAGGTATGAGCACAGGCTCAGCAGCCTATTTGAATTCAAAGTGCTTGCGGCATCTTAAAAATGTAGCATGGGAAGATTTTCTTTAGGGAGAGGAGAAAGTATTGAAAGACTTTCTGATATTCAAAGATGATCAGTCTTTGCCTCCTTTGAGATTCCCTAGGTGCCAGGGTTTGTTTTGTGGTGGTGCTACAAAATCAGTATGTTCCATTTAGCAGTCACAGCTTCATATTAAAAAAAACTCACCTCTACTCTCAGCCAGACCTTTTGTCTGGAAGGGATGTATTTAAGAGGGACAAAAGTTTTCATTACAGGAAAATATTTTTATATAACTTAACCAGAAAGACATGCCATTTTAGGAACTGGTCAGAATTAAATCCTGAATTTTCAAAATATTTCAAAAATGGTTTTAGAGAGCCACTCACCCCTTTCATCCTGATCATTCCTTTAGTTAAGTGGCCTACAGCATATTCCATTTCTGGAGACAGTTGCATTTAGTCATCAAACTGCCTTCCTAAGGTGCGTGCACCAGTAGAAAGGTAGTGGAGTAGAGGCAGACTGTAAGTCCACTGTTGCAAACTGCAGCTAATCCAGGAAGTCCCAAGTAAACACAGTGAAACTTCCCGGAGAGGTGAGGGGTAAGATGGGTAGACACGGGTCCTAATTAGATAATACTTTCCTCTCAACATGTAGCTTCAGTCAATAACCACAAGTTAGGAATGCAATCAGTCCCTGTATCAGAAATACAGAACAGATCAGCAGTTCGATTTCATATGGTCCCACCAGAGAAGTACTTTTCCATGGGCACCTGTGATAATCCACATGGTTCCGTCAACATCCATGTTTTTATAGTGTTGAGCCCCACAGACGGGTATCCTAAATCTGCCTTGAACCCCAAGTAGAAGTCTTGTTCCCTGAGCCTGAATCTCTTTCAGTTTAACACAGCTTGTGCTAAGGCTGAAATAGTGTATAGCAAATAATGTTAAGTGTCAAGTCCAAGCAATTAGGATCTATGAATTCAGGATTCCAAAATATGCCAGATACTCTTCTTTGGCAGCAGTAAAGCTGAGGTGCTGAAGGGCCGGCATGTTTCCAAGGCCAAGCAAAAACCAAAGCTTCCCTAAATGCTTTCTAAGACCCACTCAAATTTATGCACATCAGGCTAGAGAATCACCAGCCTCTAGGGTCAGACATCTGATTTTATATGAGCTCACTTGCAATTTAAAAAACTGCTTTAAACACTTTTAAAAGTGTATGTCTTCGTTTTTCCAGAGGCTCCAATGGGCGAAAATCATAGTAAATATCATCAGCTGTGAGACATATTTTGCTTTCAACATAGGACTTAAACTTTCATCTATTCTACAGCAGCAGAAACCAAGGAAGTGTGTCCTACTAACACTTTTTCTTTGCAGTACTGCCTATTGAGATAACCCCTCTAGCACCTGTGACATTACAAGCATAAAACATTTTACATCAATTTCTATCATATATCCATAGGTGTCATAACTGCAAAATACAAGGCCATTAACCACTGCCCCCTCCCCGCTCCCCACTGGCCCCTGCTCACAGCAAATGTATTCAACCCCTTACAGTAAATTTAGCATAAGGTTTTATATTACAGTTGCTGGGGGAGACCCTCCCTGGAATGGGGGTGAAGGCGTGCAGGTAGGCTAACAACTGGAGTATGTCCCCTGCCCTTTTTTACTCTGCTCCAGCCCGGAGAACTGATTCAACCTTTTTTGCTCTTGTGAGGAAAGAGCACCACACATGTTTAACATTTTTGGCCCAAGCAAAGCTCATCTTTGGGAATTTTTGGGCCTTTTTTCTTTCTTCCTGGAGGAGAGAACAACTGAAGGTAATACCTGCACTTCTTTTTTTCCCCTCACTTTAGCCATCTTGGCCAAAAAGTAGCCAGGTGATCTATTGAGTCAGTTCTTCTAGAGTTGAATCTATCATTTCAAATTCAACAGGTAACTTTTACCTTTCATAATAGGCAACAGCTCAGCTGCTATTTCATATCATGGATAACTTCACAGCCACCCAAAGGTTTTCCACACCTCTATCTACTTCCTTTCTTTTCTCAGTCCTTTTTTTTTTTTTTTTGAGACAGAGTCTCACTCTGTCACCCAGGCTGGAGTGCAGTGACGTGATCTCAGCTCACTGCAACCTCTGCCTCCAGGTTCAAGCGATTCTCCTGCCTCAGCCTCCTGAGTAGCTAGAATTACAGGCGCACACTACCACACCAGGCTAATTTTTTATATTTTTATTAGAGACGGGGTTTCACCATGTTGGCTAGGCTGGTCTGGAACTCCTGACCTCAAGTGATCCAGCCGCATCAGCCTCCCAAAGTGCTGGGATTACAGGTGTGAGCCATCAGGCCCAGCCAGTCCTTTTGTTATATTTCTGTGAGTCAAAGGTCTCCACAACCGCCCCCAGTCTTGGTGATTTGCTAGGACTCAGGAATCAGCATAGCATGCTCATGACTATGATTTACTATAACAAAAAGATATAAAACAAATTCAGCAAAGGGAAAATAGACATGGGGCAAAGTCCGGAGGAAACCAGGCACAAGCTTGAAGGATCCTCTCCTAGCAGAGTCAGGTAGGATGTGCATGCTTAACTCCCCTAACAATGAGGTGTGACAACACATGTGAAATGTCTACCAGCGAAGTTCATTACAGATTCAGTACCCGAGACTTTTATTGGGGGCTGGTCATGCAGGTGTCCTCTGCCAAAATCTCAGAGTCCCAGAGGGAAAGCAGGTTTTTAGCATAAACCAAATTAGTTGTACAAACAGGTTAGGCAAAGGGAGCCACCCTTATCAGTTGTAGGAATGGTGAGAACCTTAGAGAAGTCCAAGTTCCCAGATGCCACCTTAGGGCCAATCCTGGGGGCAGGCCTTTCTAAGGACAGCAGTTTTAGGCCTATGATGATAGTTAACTCGTTTGTATAGGAACCAACTTGTTTTTTGAAAACAAGTAAAGGGGGAAAAAAAAAATCAAGCATGTATCTTGCCCTGTCTACCCAGGCTGGAGTGGAGTGGTGCCATCTTGGTTTACTGCAACCTCTGCCTTCTGGGCTCAAGCCATTCTCCCACCTCAGCCTCCCGAGTAGCTGGGACTATAGGTGCGCACCACCACACCTGGGTAATTTTGGTAATTTTTTGTAGAGATGGGGTTTTGCCATGTTGCCCAAGCTGGTCTTGAACTTGTGTGCTCAAATGACCGACCTACCTCAGCCTCCCAAAGTGCTGGGATTATAGGCATGAGCCATGGTGCCCAGCTATCCTGCCTTTTCTATGGGGAAATGTAACTCAGGGTGGCCAGCTCTATGAACTTTGTTTAGATTCGGATTTAAACTGACTGTTAAAAAATTAAGACAACTGGGGAAATCTGAACATTGTACATTTGGATAATAAGAAATAATGTTAATTTGTTTAGGAGTGATAACATATTGTGGTTATGTTAAAAAGAATCTTTATTTTTTAGAGTTAGAGTGAAATATAATCAAAATTAGGCCGGCTGTGTTGGCTCATGCAGGTAATTCCAGGACTTCGGGAGGCTGAGGCAAGAGGATTGCTTGAGTCCACGAGTTCCAGACCAGTCTGGGCAATACAGTGCAACCCCACCTTCACAAAAGATACAAAATTAGCTGTACATAGTGGTGTGTGCCTGCAGCTCCAGCTACTTGTGAGGCGGAGGCAGGAGGATCACTTGAGCCTGAGTTCCAAGCTGCAATGAACTATGCACTCCAGCTTGGGCAACAGCAAGACCCTGTCTCTAGATGAAATCTGGGATTTGTTTCAAAACAATTTGGGGCTGGGGTGATATCTAAGTGACAGTTATATAGGGACTCAGTATATTAGTCTCTCTCCTTTTATGTTTTCTACTGAAAATATTAACCTTTAAAAGACATTTAGATTAGATGAGTGGCATTAGTAATGGTAATGCCAGTGACTGGTTAACAATTAGGCATTTGACACAATTCTGGCTGTAAAACATGGCTGCTTTTGGAAGGGTAGGGAAAAGGGTATTCCCAGAAAGAGTTTCACTGTTTCTGAGAGAACCAAAGGAGAAGAAAGACAAAGTCTTCCTCTGGATGTTGTGCTAAAACTGTTACAGCTATCTGAAAACCATACAGGGAGCTGGCCTGGGGGTTGAGCCAACATTCCAAAGCAACTTAGAGCAATGAAAGAAGACCTTACATCCCTATGACACTCACAATTGAGACACTGACCAAATTGGAATGGAGCCTACCTTATATTCTGGACTTGTTTTGTAAGATAACGTTTCCCCAGTGTTTAAGCCAATTAGCACCCAATTCGAATGGACCTATCTTGTAGAGCAGAGGTGGCAAACTTTTTCTGTTAAGGCCCAAACCTTTGGGCCTTGTAGTCCATAACTTCTTTGCTGCAACTACTCAACTCTGCCACTGCAGCTGGAAAGCAGTCAAGAAAACAGGTAAACAAATAAGCATGGCTGTGTTCCAGTGAAACTTTATGAATCTCTCTGGTCTCGGCCACAGAAGCAAGATGACGAAGGGAAAGTCATCATTTAGAAAGCGTCGCAATAAGACGCACACACTGTGCTGCTGTGGCTCTGAGGCCTGCCACCTTCAGAAGTGGACCTGTGGCAAATGCGGCCACCCCGCCAAGCACAAGGGAAAGTGTAACTGGAGTGCCGAGGCTAAAAGACGAAACACCGCTGGGACTGGCCACAGGAGGCACCTCGAGATTGTATACTGCAGATCCAGGCATGGATTCCGGGAAGGAACAACACCTAAGCCCAAGAGGGCAGCTGGTGCAGCAGCCAGTTCATCTTACAAATTCCAACCATTACTCACTGCAATAAATGTATAATTTTTAAACTATGAATACGGAAATCTGAACTTTATATAATTTGAACAAGTCACCATATAGTCCTCTTTTGGCTTTTTAAAAATCCTTAAAAAAGAATGTAAAAACCATCTTAGCTTGTGGGCTGTACAAGGACAGATGACACACTGGTGTTGGTTTAAAGGCCAGGCTATAATATTTTGCTAATCCCTGCTGTAAAGGAAGCATCTGAACTGATAATATTATTGTGTTAAATGGTAATTCTTAGAATTTTTAAGAATATTAACAGAAGAGTACATATATCAACAATCAATTATTAATAGAATTAGTGATGATTTTGCTTATTTACAACTGGTGATATAACATATAGCCTTACACTATGTTGTCAAAGATGTAAAAGCATATCAATTTCACTAAACTTCATTAGAGTGCCTAATACTAATTTGTTTGCCTTCATTATATAGGAGTTGCATCTATCATTTCAAATTCCATAGGTAACTTTTACATTTCACAATAGGCAAGAGCTCAGCTGCTGTTTCATTTCATGGAACGGATGCCGTATTTTGCTAAAACAACTCCGTATCCCTCACTATCCAGAATTCCAGTTCCAGCACTGCCACTAACAGGCTGGGTAACCTTGGCCAAGTCACTTAACTTCTGTGTCTCACAATTTAACAATTCAGCACTCATATGGGGAAAGGCGTAAAAATTGTGGCCTAAAAAGATGGTTCCAAGGACATCTAGAATTGCTCTTTGGGCCCCAAACGCAAAACGGTTTTGTGGTTAGACCAGGGCTAACATCTTGGTATAGATGCTCAATAAAGTTATTAATGTTTTTGAAGGACAGAATAAATTAGTACCAGAGGAAGTAATGATAAAGTATAATACGCACTGGACTATTCAGAAGTCAGGTCTAAACTGAATTCTCCATGATAATCTTTGATAAGTTATTTTCCCAATTGGGGTCTGTTTCCTTGTCTGAAAATTAAGAGTGGATTAGGATGCTGTCTATTTCTCTACCAATTTTAGCCTCAATGGATCTTTGAATGCATTCTATACAAATGTAATGTCTGGGATCAAGAAAGCTGAGACCTACCTTCCCCCTTGCCTGAAAATGAACTAGGTCACTTTTATGGTACTGATGCATCCACTAGACTAGAGGTGTTTCTCAACTTTTTACGTTTCTGAGTCATCTGGGATCTTGTTAAAATGAAGATGTGCATTCAGTCTATCTCTGGTGGGGCAGAAACAATATATATCTTGGAGATGCTAATGCTGCTGGTCCATGAAACACACTTTGAGTAGCCTGATAGACTGAGTCTTGTTTGAAACCTGTATTGTAGAAACCATGAAGGAAGTAAAAAGGGCCAAGAACTAAGCAATTCTGCAGAGGGGGTCACTGAAATAGCAGCTCGTTTTCTCCTTTACACCCTTCACAATTTCTGTGGTACCTAGATGCTGCCACTGCAACCATCTGCTAAGAATCAGAAAGCTGGGCAGCTGTTTCAAGAGCTATTTAATTCTCTAGACCTTATTTTACAATCTTCTTAATATCTTTCCTCCATTTTCTTTTTATGGTTCTTTAATTTTGATCTCGTTTTGATCTCCTGCTTGGGATTCAAGAATTGAGAAGGCAAGTAAGGGCCTATGTGATATGTTAGCAGAATAAAATTTCAAGATGGAAGAGATGAATTACTTACTAATAAGAGTCAGAAAAAAAATTCAGGTTGAGAACTAAAATTCAGCAAACAAGAAACCTTAGTGGCTAAAAAGCAGAAGTCTCTAGGCATTTATTTGTTTAAAGTTTCAGGTTGTAATAAATTAGAATAAAAGGGACCATTATTTGTACTCACTCGCTACCCACTGCAAAGTAATGAATAGAATTACCATGTAAAACTGTGCGGACTCTCAACTTACCAACTCTGGAAAGGTCATTCATACAAGAGATCGAAACACAATGCAATATTTCATACAACACAAAAAATCAGAAAAAAGAAATGAATTAAGATCGAATATAGTGTGGGATATCAGCAATAATGGGATAGCAAACATTTATTTCTAGAAATTTTAGGATAAAATGTAGTTTACCTCTGATAAAGCTGAAGAAAAATGATTGCAGTTTTTATGCATTAAATGATAAGCATTGCCTTTGTATTCTTTTCCCAGTTCTTCTACAATTTTTTCTATATCATCTTCTAGGAAGTCCGTGCTCCCTAAAACAACAGCTTCTCTTAAAGAACAAAGAGGAAAAAAAAAGAAAAAGAAAAATAAGGACATAGTTGTGTCAAATATTTACAAAAAGCATGTTTAAATACTTGC
The DNA here is from genome assembly GCA_963574635.1 of Cheracebus regulus. Lineage (NCBI taxonomy): Eukaryota > Metazoa > Chordata > Mammalia > Primates > Pitheciidae > Cheracebus > Cheracebus regulus. The sequence continues at coordinate 523 of CAUYQU010070403.1, read as the reverse complement.
TTATTTCCAGGAATATTACGATTGACATAACAACTCAGGGTTAATATAGTAAGAACAATGAAACAAGATACTTTGAAAGTCTCAATTATTTTAGTTTCTACTTTTCTGCAATACTCTTAAGTACACTATCTATGAATACCACAAAAGCACAAGTCATTTTCTTTATGAAACAATATATCCTTATGTAAAATGTAATTATTTTCACAACTATTGTATTAGTACTATATTATTAGAGAACCGGATCCATGCTGCAAATATTACTGCATAATTTTACTTGCTATTAAAGGACTGGCCATGATCTCACGTAGAAACAAACTTTTGAGTTAATCTGTCACTGTGCTCCATGAGACACACTGACTAAACGTTTTTTAAAAAGAAGGATCCGCCTTTCGGCCGGAACCGCCATCTTTCAGTAATTCGCCAAAATGACGAACACAAAGGGAAAGAGGAGAGGCACTCGATACATGTTCTCTAGGCCTTTTAGAAAACATGGAGTTGTTCCTTTGGCCACATATATGCGAAT